>PDNA01000081.1:0-130793 GCA_002573605.1 Polytolypa hystricis UAMH7299
GTGTCGTCTCTCGTGTGTCGTCTCTCTTATCGTGTGTCGTGTATTGCTTCTCGACTGTCACCTAATCCTTTGAGTCCCCTGACGGACGCTCTACGACTTGCTCTCTACATTGGAGGGTAGCCTATTTTCCCATCTACAGTATCTTGTTCAATTAAGCAGAGTGAAACTTCAATTAAACTTTAGAAATCTGTAATATCTTTAGGAAATACACTCTAGTATACACCAAGCTTGTTTATTACTCTAAGCCAGTATTGTAGGCTTTAGCTTACTGTAGTAATAGAAGATAATCTACTTCTCTAAAGAGATAAAGTAATCTAGCTAGAGGACAGTCTTGCACTATATATCAGGGAAGGTCTAATAGAATATAAAGATAGAGTATATATAATATCAAAGTAGAATTGCAGTGCTGTTGTAGCTAGTAATCTAGAACTAAGAATAGGTCTAAGATCAGTATTATTATTGAACACAAAGTAGAAGACTTCTGTTTCTAAAAATAGAGGAAACACATCCTTTATATACATGATAAAAATCCTTGATAGATCTGGTAGACCTGGTAGACAAATCTACCAGTACTACTAAATCTACTATTTGTAGACTTGGTAGACCTGATAGACAAGTCTACTAGTGCTACTAGTTCTACCACTTTGGATTATATGATCTTCCAGTCACATAATTCCCAAGTTTCACTGGTTTCTCTGTTCCACTGTGCCTCTACCCCTCTGGATCATTGTCAACCAATAGTCTCTGTTAGTCTGTAACACCCATGCAGATACAAATGTTAGTATGGGCCACAATATAGAGGGCTTGGATATGACAAACATGGGCCTGCATAATTTCTATTGCCAGAATGTGGAAACCACAACACAGTATAAGCCGGGCCAATGCAATAATTGTCATTTATGGGGGTCATTTGACTTTGCTGTTTGATTGAACATCGGAAATATAGATTTCCATAACCAGGAAACCTATAGAAGCCAATTGACTTTCCAGCCAGATAAGGTTTTGAATAAGCTTGAACTGCTGTAGCTGATCCATCTCGCCCCAAACATCAACTAACTGCCTCCCATTTACTTTCTCTGTCAGAATGTACCCAGATCCAACAGGATTTGAAGAATCAGAGCTCCATGCAAGGACTTTAGAAACTAGAATAGAGGTATTGGACCTCACTATAAAAAAACAAGCGAAATTAGCAGTAGAAACTCGACTGAGGGAGTGTAGAGTTTTACCATATTCCAAGATAGCCACTTCAGACGCAGTGCTATACTCTGAGGGTACAACATTAGGATATGGTATCTTTGCAACCACCTCTTTTCCATTTTCCACAGTCATCAACAGTGCTTTGTTGAACCCGCCCTCCATTTTATCAATTTTGGATATAGGTGAAGAGATAGAGGGTAAGGACGAAACCAGTGTGCAGAGAGCGTCGAGATCAAACTTGGCATATCGTTTTGATTTTTCGTGCTTCTCATTGACTAGGAATCGTCCGTTCGTGTATTCGAAAAGCTGCTCATTCTGGATGGGCTTTCCTGAAGGTAGGGATCCCCGTTAGATGAATCACCTTGCATGAGGTTTGAAATGGCCTTGCCACGACATGTCAGATATATATTCCTAGACATAGGTTTTGAGGGCGAGAAGGCCATTTTCAAAACTCCGGTTCATTCTGTGCATGACTGATGATTGCTCTACAGAGCGATCGTATCTTGGGTGACTCTCAAGATCTCGGTCAGGTCGTGGAGGTACGCCTCTTACATCCTTTCTTTACCTGCATGCATCGGCTGATTAAGTTGCTTAACCAATCACCGCTGCAAGTGGCTGACAGAATAGTATTTTTAAACTCTCTTCCAAAACCAACTCATACTCTTGTCTTATGAAACAATGCTGTTTTTCTCCTAAACTCCTCCCTTTTGCCTTTTCTCACCTGGCTTCAATTGCGTGTCCCTCAAAAGTAGAGGTTGAGTTAATTACAAGTCATTGGCGCCGGGAAAGGCCTCGTCTAAAATAATTCAGATTTCTGCTTTCCCCACATACAGGTCAGGGGCTGAGGTACCTCCCTGCCCTCATTATGAGACGGATATTTCCAGCAATAAGGGGCTTTAAGATTGGTGTCGGTATTCACAAGCAACAGATTAGGTCAATGGCTACTGCATCAGAGCAAACAAGACCGGGTCAGTCTCAAAAACTACCCCTTGCAAGAAATCTATCAATAACACCTCTTTTCTTTTGCTAGACTGGAATAATAACGAAGACTTTTTCAGCTTTACCCGTGGTCGTTTCCTCCGTGATGAAGCTGGAGAATTAGCCCAACGGTATCTGAAATTCGACGTCGAGGAACTGACACGGATAGCTGCTGCTGCAGCCACTGGTGCTCACCACTGCATAAGTGTTGAAAAGTTTGCAGATGGAATGCACAGTAGGGCACTTCTTTTGACCATGGATAATGGTGTCCAGGTTGTGGGTAAGATACTAAATCCAAATGCTGGACGGGCACATTTCACCACGGCTTCGGAGGTGGCTACCATGGACTTTGTAAATCGCTCCTTTTCTTTGACAAATTTGACACCGCTCTTTGCTTATGTACGTTTAGATGAGAAACGTTCTTGGAACACCGGTGCCGAAAGTGCTTTCCTGGAGTTCTACGAGAGATAACCCTGTCGGTGCGGAGTATATTATTATGGAGAAGCTCCCAGGCATACAGCTCGACGAGATATGGAACAAACTCGACGTCGCTGCCAGGTTGAAAATCGTGAAGAAAATTGCCATGTGCCAGGCAGATTGGACGATGACCTCCTTTTCTCAGTTTAGCAGCCTCTATTATAAGCAGGATATTCTCTCCGCTAAGAGCCTTGTCTACACGGACAAGGATGGGAATCAGATAACTGATAGTCGCTTTGCTATCGGCCTTTCTACAAGTAGACAGAACACAGATGATGGCAGGAAGGAAATTGAGTTTGAAAGAGGTCCTTGTACGTGAGCAGATATAAAAGTGAGCGAGTGAGTGGGGGTGATGCGCTAACACCTCCATTTTGCAAGGGAAAACGGTAGAGGAATACGAGGTTGCTACCGGCCTAAGAGAGCTTACATGTATCGAGCAATTCCCTCAACATCCAATATCTCCGATTGCACTCTATGGCCCTGGAACATACCGACCCTCAAAGCAAAAAAAGTTAGACGCCGTTCGCGGCTATCTAAAAATTGTCAAGTACTTGCTTCCCGATGATGACCACCACCACCAGTCCATTCAAACCTCCCACATATGGCACAACGACCTCCATGCCGACAACATTTTCGTGAATCCGGACGACCCGTCGGAAATTACTGGATTTATAGATTGGCAGTCATCTGAACTCGCCCCGTTGTACGACCATACTATCGAACCATACATTCTCGATTACGATGGTCCACGTCTTGATGGGGAACTTCTAAAACGTCCCGAACTAGCAGAGATTCAGAAGCTCTTTGACCCCGACCCCGCATCACAAAAGCAGGCAGAATCACTCTTTGTAAAAATGTCCCTCGTGTCGCTCTACAGACATCTGATCCATTTGACAAACAGTCGTTTGTTCCAAGTTCTCGAGTTCCAGCAGACATCCAGATTCCGGCTCCTCCTTTTTCCGCGAAATCTCCTGGTTGACGGTGAAGCAACTTACCTAGCTTTGCTCGCGGAGCAACAAAAGGACTGGATGAATCTTCCCCGCGTCTACGCTGAAGGTGATCCAGAGTGTCCACTTCAGTTCTCGGCGGAGGAATTGGCTGCCATTGAAGCTGATAGCGAGGGAGCCGCACTTGGTATCACTCTGATGCAGGACCTCCAAGATAGGGTAGGTCGACAGTTTTTTCAAGCTCAGGGTCTTGTTGACTATGGATAATTCGCCGAGGCGAAGAAGGTGCTACGGGAAGTTAGAAAGGATTTGATACGGGAGTATTCGAGCAATGAGAAAGAGGCAAGTGAGTGGGAGAGTGCATGGCCATTTGTTGATTAAACAGGGCACCAGTACGAAGAGCGAATTTCTTTTTTGTTTTATGAATATGTTAGAATACTAGTGAAGTTTGCGCTTGGAGTTTGGGATAGAGTGGGTTCAGCGTCCTTGCAATAATAGCGTGTGAAACACTTGCTTGTTATACATCTTTTGTCACCTATTTTTGGATAAAATAGCAAAGGAAAGCCTCACCTCCCATTTTGAGAGAGTGGGTTGGCAATACATTCTAGGTAACTTCCAACAAAAGGAACTACATGAGAATTAGAGAGCTATAAGCATAGGTCTTTAGCATAGAGTCCTGGTATATTGAAAATAGGAGGCTTGAGTGCTGTTGGGAGAGCTATATAACTGTGAACTAAATACCAGAGTATCTATACAAGAAATATAAAAATGAGTAGCTACAACAATATAACATGTCCTCTTTATACAAGAGTAGTACTTTATACAGTTTTAAAGATAAAGAGAAAAATAATAACACTACTACATAGATGGTGTTATATACATACATCAAAGCTAGCTAGATAAAAAAAAAGGTCCTCTCACAATTAATTATCTCAAGTCTTGCTACTTATTATAAGTGAAAACAGGATACAACAGAATTAAAAAGAAAACAAAAAGAGGAATGCAGCAGGTAATAATACTACACATACACACACACATACACATACACAAAAAGAAAAGAGAGGAAGAAAGAAATCCAGCAAAGAAAAAAGAAAAAAAGCAGATTATTAGGAATCTTCATACCCCCAGTTCTAATTATTTCCCCACAGTACCCAACACCTCTTTCCCAGCAGTGATTTAAAAAAAAAAAAACTCCAAAACACAATAGACAATCATTAGTTGAAACAGTTAGGAAAGAAGAAGAGAGGAACACATAGCATGAAATACAATAACAAACCTAGCCCAAGCAAACCACACCCCACCAATAAATGGCCAGGGCTGAGGCAACAAGAACTGTAGTGGTGAAGATTGTAAAATGTCTATTTCTGGTATACAGTAGAGAGAGAGTGAAAAGAGGACTGAAAAAAAGGGCCACGCATAAGGGGACAAAAAAACATTTGAGAGGTTGCCACTCATTCTTATTTCAACATGATAAGAAAAACCGACAAAGAAAAAATCTAAAAAGATCGCTCAAAAATTCACACATAGAAATGGGGCCGGATGGTGTGGGGAAAATGTCTATAATCGTAAAATCATTCAAAAGAGTAGGTAACCAAGAGAGGCGGATGGATGGGTAGATGGATTTGGATCGATGGATGGGAGTAGTAAGCCTGGCTCGGTACTGGCATTAATTAACGGGCGTGGTTAAGAGCTGGGGTTAGATGTGATTAATCTCTTCGCCTCTTGTGGATCGATGCCTAGTATATTGACGAGATACTCGATACTGGAGATAAAAACAGAGTCAGCTACCCGATACCTCCACGTTCCTCAACCATGGACGAAAAGAATATGACCGCTTACCTGGCTGCCGTCGCAAGCCGCCGTTTCTTCTCGAGAAACTCCTGCTGGCAAACCTCCCATGCCGCCGTCCGGTCCTTCGGCGAAATAGTCTTGATGCGCATCTTAAACACGCCACTGACAGGTCGATGGTCCGAGACCCGCACCTCATGCCGTCGGTACTCTGTCTGCTTGACCCTGCCAAAGCCACGGTAGAGCAGCCGATCGCACCACGCAGGCGCGCGCTTCTTCTCGCTCGTGTCGAAATTATCTGTTCCGACGTCGTATTTGTAGGTAGGCGCGAATGTGATGGGTGCTTCGTTGAATGAGCGGAGTCGGAAACCTGGATTCTTGCGTTTTGAGGCGAGAAGTTGGTCGCGGTCTAGGAGTTTGGGCAAGTTATGTGCTTTTACGGCCTCGATGACTGTGTTGCGTGGGATGGAGTCGATGCGATAATTGAGGTCGCCGCTCAGGATACATATTTCGTGGTCGAGTATCATGGAGCCGTCACCGCCACCGGCGAAGAGATCGATTCGTGCTGACGAGCTGGGCTCCACGGGGAGCGATTCGCTTTCGAGTATGGCGGCGATGTCGTTGTTGCGTTGCGCGGTGTGGGTTTGGCCGGCTGCAAGATGGCAATTGATGAAGCATAGAGAGCTGTCGTCGAGAATGAACCGAAGGATCAAGGCGCCCTATTCGAGTGAATTAGTACCATTGTCATAATAGATGGTTCGGTGCAGACAAACCTTGTTGCCATGCAAGCCGCCCATACCCCGTTTAATTTCGGCGGCGCTGACATTCGTAATCCGCTGGCGCTCTTCCTGCTTGACAAAGACGCACGTGAACAGGCCGATGAGATTCGCAGTATGAAGAGGCACGTAAGATTGGTCGATAGGCATGATCGCGTTGATACAAGACATCAAATAGTCCTTCCAGACCCGGTACCGTCGACTCATATGCTCCTTATCAGGACCATCCTTGTCCTTTTCCTTCATCCTGCCTTTGAGAAAGCTCTCTGACGATAAAATGTTAGCACCCGTAGAAAAGAGGGAAACATGAGCAAGAGAGACGAGACTAACTAGCTGTGAGTTTCTTGTCCTCCAGATCGACGAGCTCTTGAAATCCAAAAACAAGAATCTCCGGCGGATTTTCAGGGTGTATTGAATCTCGAATAAAGTCGTTATCTCGTAGATTACCCGGAACAGTCGCGCCAGCGTTCCAAGTAATGACGGCGGCGCTAATCTCGCGGAACTGGCAGTACTCGACATCGATGCTCTGCATCTTCGTTTCTGTAAATTGTATTAATAACCATTCAGGGAACACGGTTTCAGAGCAAGGGACACAAACCAAGCCAATCCTCTTCCAGCATCCCGTCCCACAGGCGAATATAATTATCCACGCCCAGCGAGACAACCTGCAGCTTGTTCACAGTCCATATCGCACTTGGATCCAAAGCAAGGCCACAAACAGCGTGATCGTGAGCATGCCAGTCTTTCTTCACCGTCCAAGGTGTAGTAGATGTGTCGTAGACATATATCATGCCAGTCTTGTACCCAGCCCACAAATAATCCCCGACCATTGCAAGGCAGTTAATTTTATACAAGCTTACGTTGACGATTCCCAGGTAAGAAAAATCCTTCGTAGAATAAATAGTAACCTTGCCATCCGCATGGCCTAGGTATACTAGTCCTCCGTCGTTGGGTGTCGTGGTGCCGCAGGTTACGTCTCCAGTATGAGTCTTGCCTAGCGGGGTCTTTGAAACTTGGAAGGCCGCATCCTTGGTGTTTGGTTGGTATATCCTGACCTCCTTTCCAGTTGCAAGCCACAGCAAATCTCCGACCACCATCGAAAAAGTAACGCCCTTCGCAACCCTATCATATGGATGGCTGTAGCTGTACTGCAAGTTCGGAGCGCCTGATTCATCTGGCGGCCATATGAGTAGCTTCCCTTCGTCGTCTAACGTCCAAAGTTCTTTCTTATGCCGATGAATCTTGACAATCTCCCTCCTCGAAGGAGACGACCTCGAAGAAACAATCGACTGTGTCGCAATATCGATCTCGTGAATCTCACCCACACTCGTTCCCAACCATAGCAATTTCCCCTCATCATTAATCGTCCCACCAGGTTTGAAACAGACTGACAAGCCCTTCAGGGTCTCGCCATGACTTAAATTCATCACATGCTCGCCTGTCACCAAGTCCCACACCTTCGTAAAGTAGCCAGTGGTGCATGCGTATTGCCCGCAAACGTCAAACACCCGGGTGTCATGTTTGGTATGTATTGCCCTAGCGCCACTTCGGAAAACAGGAAGTCGGCGATTAGAGTGGGAGAAGTTTGGATAATCTGTTCGGGAAGGAGGAAGCTCCTCAGGCACTTGCTCTGACTCCTCAGAGTCGTCCCGCAAAGGCCTCATCTGCGGGCGCTGGGTTGAAGCGGACGATGAATAACCAAACTCCTCAGCACGCCCTGGTGATCTCGCCATCTGTGTCACGGGTTCCGGCAGTGGCCGTCCCAAACGAGCAGCGGTATCTCTTCTAGGGGGAGGGGGGAAATTCATTCTTTGTTCCACGGCTGGCATTGGGCTTAGCTGCTTGGTAGGTCCCACCGACGGGCTCATAGCACTACCTAAACTTGGCTTTCCACTAGATAACCCGGGTCGTAAACTAGATTCGCGCTGAGGTGTGGTAGCTCGAGATCGAGGTGGCAGTCCCGGCCTGTTTTCTGGGGCATCACTAAGGTTTTGCAGAGGTGGCGGTTCTAAAGTATTCCGAGGTTTTGCAGGTACACCGGCATTACGCTTCATCGGAGGAGGCGGCGGCGGGGCTGGCTTTGCCCCGCGATTAGGCACTGGTGCAGGTTTCGTCCTAGAAGGCAACGATTCTTTGACATCTAGGGACCCTGAAGCGGGTTCAAATTGTGAAAGCCGGTTCGAAACGCCATCTCGGTAGCTAGGTTTGGGAGGCCGCCTCCCAGCTTGTCCATTAGGTATTGTGGTGGACGGGGGGGGCTTTTCCGGACTGCTCGGCGGAGTGCTAAACGGGGAAACTCGATCGTCTGAGGTTATGGTTTGTGGAACCGGAGCAAGAGAACTGGTATGTGTACTTATCGCAGCAACATTCGGCTTCTTCGCAGGTATTTTGGGTTTCTCAGCGCGATTCACGGGTGGTGGCACAGAGGAGCTTTTTGTACTCCCATTGCTACTGTAACTCCTGTCTATAGACCGTCGAGATTCGGGAAGCACCCCTGAGCCGTCGATAAGGGGTGTAATAGGGCGAATGGAGGGACGCCGTGGACTGGTGGCGTAAGGCGTCCTGGATTGCGCTGGCGGAGCGGACAGGTCATTTCGGTCTCTATAACTTCTGCTACCATAGTGAACAGCTGGAATAGTGACTTTGGGACGAGGAGCCGGTCGAGGAGAATGAGGAGATTCTACGGTTAACGCTGGTGCCAGCGCGGCAGTTGGCTGCATGTACATGGACATGGGTCTTGCATGACCTCGTCGGCCCGGAGAGCCTGGACCCAAGGAGCTCTCGTTCACCCTGTTCCCCGTAGTCTGTCGACTGATACTCGAAAATCCCCGCTGATACTGCCATGACGAGTCTGCGGGGCGAGGTGCATCTAACGAGGCCCGGCCACGCACCGGTATATCTGCCGCATCTGGAGCGGCGAGGAAATTCGCCTGCGCATTGCGGGATGCGCTGCTCTGAGTAGAACGTTTGAAGGTGAGGTTTTCGAAATGGGATAGGAGGGATGAAACGGGTCTCTAGTTCAATAGAAGAAAGAGAAAAAAAAGGGAAATATTAGCAACAGCAAAAGCAGTGGCGGACGGAGAAAAAGGGTGATAGAGCTCTAGCTTACAATGGACTCTTCATCGTTATTATCAGGTTTCTGATGGCGTTCCATGGCGACTGCAAGTAGCGGGAAGGTAGATCGTGTCGAATGCCGTTCTATTCAAACCCTCCGTGTGTTGTTATCAACCCCTCTCCGTTATGAAGAAATGTTGTTATAGGAACCGCGCGACGTCAGTGCTCAACGAACAAAGATCAGGGACGAGGAACAGTAGTCTGGCAGCACTCGACCATCACGACCTAAGACTATAACGACGGAATAACGGGTGTTTGTGATCATCTGGGCCACTATGGCGAGCTTTGAAGCAAGGAGTAAAGCAGCAATGGAGGGAGGGGAGTGTGGAGAAAGCAAGGAAATAAGCTATGGCTTGTGAAGTTGTGAGCGACGTAAGAAAATGGATGCGGCGACGCGCACACCCCTGTTCCCGTGATCTGGGCGCCCTCCCGGCAGATCATCAGCAGCAACAATGAACACGCCTCAAACCACAACAGACAATAGCATAAAGGCAGTGTTGGAATGCAAAATAACAGGCAAATTCCATGGAAATATCTTGAAAGCAATAGGCGGGGACTTTTCCATTGTTTGAACGAAATATGCCGCAGGAGAGTCAGCGGTTTCATGTATGTCCGTACCTATGACGCCCGTGCAGTTGGCTTAGTGGGAAATACTACTACTGCTAGTGCCTGGGCCCTGGGGGGTTATTAGTTTAATAAGCTACGGAGTATTTTGCGGCCAAACTCAAGCCTTTTTCCCTCCAACAGCTTCAATCCAGACCTGCTCCATGGTATAAACAGACCCTCCAGGAACGCGAGAACCCACGGAGATAACCCCAGCTTCTAAACCGTCCCGAGCTCTCCTATTTGTCCCTGCTCCCAGACAGACACCTTACTATACACTTCAGCTATGTGGTATGCCCACTACTTACCTGCAACTCTGCCCCGCAGCCGACATGGCAAATATTGCGGCGGAATGGCTACAGTGATGTGAAGATAGATACTCATGGTTTACCAAATACACAGCAAGCACGTCTTAAACGCCCAGGTGTCCATCCGATCACCATGCTGTATGTTCTGCCCCTCTCTCCTACGCGTTTCTGAATCTTAAAAAGGCTTACTTTTGTTTCCCTCCTGCACAGGTCGAAAATGGTTCGACTGCGCCGAATGCCACCGCGAACAAGAAAGCCATGAGCTTCTCCAGTCTTTCGAAATGGTACACACACTCCCGCCTCTTCACTCCCTGTGAGAGCATAGCCCCGTCTAACTCAATAAACCCCACTGCGCCAGACCTTCGCCTGCAAAAAGTGCAAAAAATGCTTCCGCAAAGACGCCCAGGAATTCGAAGACTGGTACTTATTACCTTCTTCCCCTCCTCCGGTCTTAAACTATTGCCAAAAAAAGGCTAACAAAAAGGGACTACCTCACGCGTGGGCACCCGCCATCAAAAATAGCGACGAATACTGCCCGCACTGCGATAACCACTTCGTCATCGAGGCCAAAACGCCGAAGCCCTCGCTCAAGATCGAGAGCGAGGATGTACGTATAGATTCGCGAATGTTGAAGGATGACAGGCTACGGGGGGAGGAGCAACGCTCGATTTTCAACGTCAAGGATGCGCCGGATAGGTTGGGATGATATCTAGAAGCTGGAGATGGGAGGTGGAGAGGGGCGGATGGAGGTATTTTAGATGTGGGGCGCACACACACATGGTTGCTGTTTTTATGCCATCATGATATCGCTACATACATAGCTTTTGTTCTGCTTCGAGCCAACGTTTTGACTTGGCTTTGTTTTTCGAATAAGATATATACCCTTTTTAGCTGCAAACGAAGACACCAGACTCGTTTTTGAGTATTGCAAGATTACTTGGTATACAAGGGGGGCGTTAATTCTCTCTAAATAAAAGAACGAGCAGACCAGCAGGGTGGGAAATACGCAGCAAAAACGCAAAACTTCGTAAAATGTAAGCAAATGATCTTCCCCGCTACAACAACAAAACCCCTTCCTTAGCTCTCAGATCCCTCTCCTCCGCCGCGAGTCAGTATCGCCGCAGTTCCCGTACCCGGTGTGCGGCCAGTTTTCTTCTTCGCAGCCTCCTCCTGCTTCTCCGCCTCTATGTTCTTGACATACGCCTCGATCTCGTCACTGGGGAGTAGCTCCATGGGCTTGCCCGGCGCCATGATCGCAATCTCGATGTTCTTGGCTCCCGTCTGCACAACTTCCAGGAGCGACTTGATGGTAAGTTGGATTGTGGTTTCTCGATCCATTTCGTCCTTGTGGTTTCGCTCGAGGAATTCGCGGACAGTTTTGGCAGAGCGGCCGATGGCGTTTGCTTTCCTAAACACACAATGAGCCACTTCCCATAAACCATGACATGTAAATACATGGTAAACCAAAAAGGTAGCAACTCACCAGGCAGAGTATATCCCCGACGGCTCAGTCTGATATAATCTCGGCGTCTTATCCCCATGATCGAACCCGACAATCAACGTACTAATCCCAAACGGCCGCACACCACCGCTCTGCGTATATCTCTGCTGCACACCGGCCACATATTTTGTAATGTACTCGATGGTGACGGGATCTTCGACTGTCAGTCTGTGCGACTGGGCTTCTAAACGGGCTTTATCGACGAGGATTCTAGCGTCGGCATTGAGACCCGCAAAGGCGAGACAGACGTGGTTGTCGATCAGGCCGATTTTGGAGGGCGTGATGCGCGTGTCTTGCAGTTTCATGGCGGACCGCTTTTCGCAGCCGAGAACAACGACATCTGCTCCTTTTACACCGACGGCGCATGTCCCTGTACCACTATTTATGAGTTTATGGGCTTCCATTGGGCGTTGGGGGAGGGGGGTCTGGGCAGTGTAGTTACCTCTCTTGACAGCTTCGAGAGCGTATTCTACCTGGAAGACATGTCCGTCGGGACTTGAAGGAAGTTAGAAAAGTACAATCGGCAATACACTAAGTCGTGAGAATAGTAGTAGCGTACCTAAAGACTATACTAGAGTTAGTTACTTCATTACTCAAGCTGTCGAAGCGGCGGAAACAAACATACCTGAGAGAGCTCTATCGTAACCTGAAGCCATCTTGTAATGACGAAAGCGTGAAAGAAAAATAGAAAGAAGGGTAAAGGGGAATCGAGAAGCAGATAGTAACGGGAGTAAAGTTACAATGTGCTGGAAATTGGAGGAATTAGGGTGTTTGCTGGGGGGTTGGAGAGGAGCTGTTTGGCTGCGGTTTGGGCATTGCCAGCAACAGGTTCCGCCAAGTGGACGCGACTCCCGCAGCTGCCTCCAGACAGCTCCCTCTGACGCGTCAAGCGCGCGGCAATCAATGATTAGTCATTGTAATACCAAAGTGACACGTGACTTTTACCTGTCCCCATGATCATTCCAGTCTCTACTTCAATAAGCTCCTCCAGGTTTACAATATATACCATCAGGTTCACTATTCGTACAGCTTTTTGATCCCAGTAACCTAGCCCATATACCTGAAGATACCAATTTGAATGAATCATCAGCCTTGCCAACATGCAGGCCTGGCTTGTGATTTCATTGAACTGCTAAGAAACCCACTCACTACATTGGAGCCTACTCTACTACTCTGTACAGTATTCTGAATATGTACAGATTTGCTGATTATGAACATGTCTTGCTAATTATAGCTGCACAGTTCATTGATGCATCAATCAAATGCTTGTGAAATCACTGAGGTTGGATCATACAAAGGTTCATCCTTGCATACACATGCATCTTCTTTATCATTGCTACTAGTTTCACCACTAGAATCTGTCAGTACTGTTATTGTTAAGTATCAATAATGCGAATGCAAACTACCACAATGTGTCCCTGTTGCAGTCACGATGGACTTTGTAAAGCAGGCCCCCTACTCTTATTTGTTAACACAAGCAAAGCAAGGGTTACTGCAAGAGTAATACATTCCCTCCACATCGCACACAGAAACAAAACAATGACTTCACTCTGCATGCCTCCAGAGCTTTTCATTGAATAATCAATCCCTCCCGCGGATCGGCCGGCGCAGGGCTGATCTAGACAGGGGGAACTGAGTTCAAGGCTCAAGATGAGAGAGCCTGGGCACGGCGCGCAACGCCTCGACGCCGGATAATTCGCTACATCCACGCTCGCCATGCTGGCTGGGATGCAACCTTACAAACTCCTTCCCATATGACACAGTTCCTGCAGGGGGAAAATTTTCATGTGCGACCACTGGCTGGCCCAGGAAACTCTATAAGTCGGGTGAATTCCCAATTTTTGTGGGAACTTTTTTTCCTGTCACGCCCAATTGCAGCGACGAAGATAAGGAAAAAGAATAGAAGAAAAAAACAAAAAAGCATGAGGGCAGGTGAACTTATCTTGCCTCTGCTCTACGGTGCCACTAGGGCAGCAGCAGTAGATTCCTTCGACTATATCATCGTCGGCGCAGGTACGGCTGGTTTAGTCGTCGCGAACCGGCTAACAGAAGACCCGTCTGTGACAGTCGGGGTAATCGAGCCGGGAACGGACCAGCGCGATAATCCAGATGTTTCGGATTGGAGACGGGCTTCAGTACCTTTAGGCACTGCGGTCGACTGGAACTACACGACGACGAAGCAGTCGGGAGCTAATGATAGAGAGCTCGAGGCGAACCAGGGGAAAGCATGGGGCGGAACCAGTGCTATCAACGGTGGGTTTCTTCCATAAAAGAAAGACCACGGAACCGGAGCAATCGGTTCAGTGATGCTAAGCAAAAGTCCTAGGCATGTTTTACATCCGTGGTGATGCAGCTCAATTCGATGCATGGGAAGACCTCGGGAACCCGGGCTGGAACTGGGACAGCTTGTTCCCTTACTTCAAAAAGTCAGAGAAGCACACAGTACCGAGTGACGCGCAGCTGGCTGGCGGCGCCACATATGAGCCTCAACATCACGGGTTTGAGGGCTACGTGCATACCGGGTACCCACTTGCTCTACGCAATAGCTCATTCGCATCGACAATGCTCCAGACATTCAAAGGCCTGGATGTGCCGCATAATCCAGACTTCAATGGCGGCGACGTGTATGGCTTCACAGCAGTGCCGCAGACCCTTGACACGAAGTTAGACATCCGTTGGGATGCGGCACGGGCATATCTCTATCCCATCGAGCAGCGCAGTAATCTGAAGATTATCCAGGGAACTGTAACACGCATCTTGTGGGAGTCGGAGAAAGCAGACCGTTCGTCGTGTGGTAGCGATTGCTCATTTGCTCGCGGGGTTCAGTTTGTGACCGACGATGGGGAAGGTCATACTCTCGACGCCAAAAAGGAGGTTATTATTTCTGCTGGAGTATATAGGACACCGCTCGTACTCGAGGGCTCCGGGATTGGGAATCCGAGGTTTGAAATGGGCCTTTACGTATGACACCCACCTAAAGAAGGAGACTGATTGAACACGTAATCTAGGATTCTCGAAGCCCTCGGGATAAAGACAGAGGTGGACCTCCCAGGCGTGGGAGAAAACCTGCAAGACCGGTCAAACAATTATCTCGCATTTGCAGGCTATATGGGGGCTTCAGCGAGTGCGTATATGCACTTCTACAAAGCTTCCGACCTTTTTGGCAGTAAAATCACTGGAATCGAGGCATCAACGCGGGCCAGTCTCTCCAAGTGGGCACAGGCGATTGTTGATGCGTCCGGGAGCAGCGCTCTCCAGGTTACAGCTATCGAGAAGCTGCTGCGCGTCCAACATGACCTTCTCTTCAAGCACAATGTCACCGCTGCGGAGATTCTCACAGGAGTGGCTCCCCTAGGAGTAGAGCTTTTCGGGTCTTCCTTCTGGACCCTGATGCCCTTCTCCAGGGGCAATGTCCACCTCCAGTCCACCGAGAATATCCACAAGCCGCTCATCGATCCACGGTTCTTTCTCATCGACTTTGACCTCACTACAGCTGTGGCCCTGGGGAAGCTGGCTCGAAAGTTCTGGCTCTCAAAACGAGTGAACGAGTTCACGAAAACGCAGGTCGTTCCGCCAGTCAATATTCTACCCAAAGACGCAACCGACGCTCAGTGGGAGTCATTCATGCGAGCGAATTGTGAGTTCTTTTCTCATTTCCATCCCATTACAAATGGGGAAAATAAAGATAGGATGTTAACGCGACGCCACTGTTGTAGCGACTGATAATTACCACGCCATCGGCACGGCCTCCATGATGCCTAGGGAGCTTGGGGGAGTGGTCGATCCAGAACTGAGGGTGTATGGCACAGCCAATGTACGCGTTGTGGATGCTTCTGTTCTTCCAATACGGTTCAGCGGACATCCCATGGCCACGATTTATGCTGTGGCAGAGCGTGCTGCAGACATCATCAAGAAGGCCTGGTAGTGATGTGATTAGATGTGGAAATATCGTTCATTGGGAACATTTCATCTCTTGAGACCGATGCATTGGTGACGGCGTTATGTATACCTTTCAACAGTTTTGTAGAGACCTAGCCCCATGATACAGTATGGCCCCACTGAAAACAAACAATAAATTCAAGCCATTAGATGCACTGATTATTTTGACGTTGAGTGTGCAATGTCCGCGGCTATGGAAAGTCAGTTTAGCGACAGCAAGCGCGCGGCCACCTTGTTTCCCACTGGATCGCGTAGCCTGAAACTGACAAAAGTGACGACATATTTCGATATTTCCTGACATAAGGCTGTTCAGGGATGCAATTATGTCATTCCTGTGATTATCAGGGCTCGAGCCTGTAAACAGCCAATATTGTAGCTTCCTTCCACCACACACAGAGAGCTGACGTTGTCCAACTCATCCACATAGTTCGTCTTCACACAACCCCACAGGAGAGGACAATTACCCAGCCATTGGAGACTCGATCCTCCGAGATAGGTTATCCAATGCTGTGTTCCCCTATGTGCTTCTAGACTTCCATCATGCATTATTGATGTGGCGAGAATGGTGCAATTTACGGTGTCTCTAATCTGCCGAGATGGGCCCGCTTCTACGAACGACCGCGTTCCGGAGTCGGCAATGATTTGAAATCATGGAGGGGTTGATTTATGAGCAACAACCGCCAACAGGTCTCGACGGCAAATACCTACTTCCAAAACATTCCGCCTAATCGAACATCGTTGCATCATCTTCAAGATCCTCTAGTGTTTCTTAAAATTGTACCATTGACGTTCAAGATGGCGTCCAAGGCAAGTTTCACATTGAATTCCGGCTACAAGATCCCCGCCGTCGGCTTAGGAACATGGGTATGTAATGTCTCTTGCATCGAGTTGCGTCGGAGTGGCATTCGCTAACAACCAACTTTCAGCAATCCAAACCAAATGAAGTCTCGAACGCAGTTGAAGTCGCCTTGAAAGCCGGGTACAGGCACATTGATGGCGCTGCGCTCTACGCGAACGAGGCCGAAGTTGGCAAAGGCATAGCCTTATCTGGAATTCCACGCGAGGAGGTCTTCGTCACATCCAAGCTGTGGAATAATTCTCATCGTCCTGAGAATGTGGAACCTGCTCTGGACAAGACTCTCCAGGATTTGGGTGTTGACTATGTGGACTTGTATCTGATCCATTGGCCTATTCCCTTTGCTGCCGGGGAGTCATTATTTCCCAGGGATACGGAGACAGGGGTGTTTCAGCTAGATAAAGGAGTTACTCTTAAAGACACCTGGAAGGCCATGGAAGCACTTGTCAAGAAAGGAAAAGTAAGGAGTATCGGAGTCAGCAACTTTACCAAGGAGAAGATAGAGGAGGTTCTGTCATTGTAAGGCTTCCCCATATCCAATCCGAGCTCTCAGTGGAGAAACGGGCAGACTGATATCATTCTTCAGCGCCGATATTCCACCAGCAGTAAACCAGATCGAAGCCCACCCATATCTACAACAACCCGCGCTGAAGCAGTATCTCAAGGAGAAGAACATCCTACTCCAGGCATTCAGCCCTCTTGGCAACAACTCATCCGGGAAGCCACGGTACGGTCCTCCCTGCCTTAATGACGTAGCCTATCTTGAGCACTAACTCTTATCTTCGGACAGCGTCCTCAATGATCCTCTTGTCCACAAATTAGCTGCTGAGCTAGGAATCACTCCAGCACGGCTTCTCATCACGTGGGGGTACCAGCGCGGCACAGTCGTTCTTCCCAAGAGCATAACTCCTGAAAGAATCATTGACAACTTCAAAGGTTCGTGGATATAATGTTACTACATATTCCCTTTTTTACTGCCTGCTTTCTAATCCAACTACACCAGACTTCGAGCTCCCGGAATCTGTTATGGAGCAAATTAACGGACTGGAGAAGAATACTCGGGGCGCTAATCCTCTGGTTTGGGGTCTTGATGTGTTTGGTGAGTGTGGTCAGGATCATGTCGATGAACTTGCAAGGAAATATGGGCAGGATAATCCAGTTATGAATTAAACATAGATGATGAGAATGGAGATCTGCAAGAGGCATCAAAGCTTGCGCAGGCACAGAGCAAAGCCATGGAGATGCGCTGTTAGTTTCAGTTAAGGGGAGCAAAATACTGTGCTGTCGGGTGCCTACCACTCCAACAACACAACACTAGCTAATTCTGACAAAGTCCACCACCCGTCTCATGGACACAGACAGTACATAACATTCGCCTATTAACCTATCTCTCTGTTTTTTTCATCTCGTCAACAACTTCTACTCCTTCCTTCCCCCCACACAAATCCTCGACTTTCTCCAACAACACAATCCTCTCATGCTTGACTTGTCAGCTCATACTCACCCCACTGCAGGCATCTCTCTCACTTTAACCTCACTCACACGCGAACTGTTATGTTATTCGAGATCCTCAAGTCTCGAAACCAGCAGCCTCAAACAACATGACCGCGACGGATGGCTCCAGCTTAGTTGTCCTAATGCCCTGTGAGGGCAAGTACTCAGATTTAACAATCATCTGCAGTCCATACAAGTTCCCGGTTCACCGCATCGTGGTGTGCCGCCAATCTTCGTTCTTTGCAGCGATTTGCGATGGCCATTTTCAGGTGAGAAAAGTTCACCAATACGTGAGATATGGGATAGAAGCTAATATTATGAACAAGAAGCAACATCGAAACTGATTAACCTAGAAAGTGACGAACCAGAAATCGTAAGGGAAATGGTAGTCTTTCTCTATCGAGCCATCCATCCTAGATGGAAACCCACCGGCGTCGAATCAAGTGGAGGACCAGTTGGGCTTGAGAGCGCCTTCAAGTCAGCTCGGTTGTATATCATCGCAGACAAGTATGGAATTCAAGATTTGGAAAAAAATGCTGGAGAAAAGTTTGCCTCGTGCGCTACAAAGTTGTTCACGCAATCTGACTGGGAAAGATTTCCGGCCTTGGTGAAGGAAATATACGACAACACTCTGGACAGCGACGAAACTCTGCGCGGGCCTGTTACAGACATAGTCGTCCGGGATCTAGACCATGTGTTAGGTGACCAAAGGCTTTGCAATGTTCTGAAGACTGTCCCTGATTTACTCCTGTCCGCGCTTCGTCAACGTAACATGTTGCGGTTGACGCCAAATTGGGAACCATCAGAGAACCGAATTCGAATGGGAGGGCAGGCGCTGGTGTCAATCCCAGACTCGCCAGATTCACCACCACCGCTAAAGCGTCTGCGCACTAAGCACCCCCACCATAATTAGGAAATGGCAGCTTGATCGAAGGAGATATATCCTCGCTTAGCTCCCGTTCTAGGCACTGTCGGGATGTCTGCTCTTTTCCACCATTCTCACACGGCTACTGTCTGGAGATGCATATTTTTCAAGACTTCAGGCAATGCACACATTGCTATCGTTTCGTGGACTTACAAAGATGACTTAGCGACGGGAGGTACTTGGATTTCCTGGCGGGGTCTCTAAACATGGTGCTTTGGGTCGAATGTGGCTCTGGATGAATAAATCATTCTGACGATTTGAATTTGTTTGCTATGCGGTTTGAAATTTTTCTTGCAATGAGAAGGTATGTAGGAAGGCGGGTGTCCTGCTGCAAAACTGGAACACGATATTGAGCAAACCTCGCGTCGAAGATTTCCGATAGGGGATGAGCAACGATGGAAGCCCGTGAATAGGTTGCAAAGGAGAAATGATCCGCACATTTAAGCGTTGGCATTAATTCTTTCTACAGGAATCATTAACATCTTGCGGAGAATGTGCCTAGTCTCGCGCATTCATAAAACCTTCCTTTTCCCCCTTTAGCCAGCTTTGTTTCTTGTTTCTACAGTCCGTTCATGGTCTGTATCTAAGACTGGTCTATCCAGTCAGACTGGAATACTCTCCCTTCCGAGCAAGAATCCATCGAGAATTAAGGAAGTTATATCCGTATGCCCTCCCTCTCGTGCGTACGGCTTCTCAATTAAAGGGTTGCAGGATATGGGAATTCCAGTGCTCCACAAAATGATGTTTATCCCAGGCAAGAGATGTAGCATTTTAGCAATAGTGTACGTGGAATCAACGTTAGCTTCGTCTATCTATAAATTGCCGTCTTTGATTTCGGTGTGTGGTTGTATGGTTGTACAGTACATGATGCAGTGGAGCCGAAAGCGGCCCTAAATCCGCTCGTCTGCTCGCGTCATTCTTGGCACTACCCTATTTTTCTCTGTCAAGCCCCAGCAGCTCTCTCTTTCTCCTTCACCACCAACACCCCCCAGTCCCGGCCATGTCGAGTACACGGAGTCTCTCACTCGCCATTCGACGGGCTCGCGCCCCTCGAATCCGCTGCCACCTGCGCCCACAACTCCAATCCTTCCTCCTCGCATCGCGCCAATTCAGCACCACACCACAAACCCGCGCTGCGGACCCCTCCACCCCGCCCAAACAAGCAAACTTCACAAGCGACGCATACCCCTCGATAAAGCGCAACCCATCCTTCGCACAACTCACCGCCGAGCATGTGTCACACTTCAAGACGCTGCTGGGCAGCGAGGCGGCGGTGATAGACGGCGTAACGCGCACCGATGCGGCAGACGATATCGAGCCGTTTAATCTCGACTGGATGCGCAAGTATCGCGGCCACACGCGTTTCGTGCTCAAGCCGGGAAGTACGCAGGAAGTCAGCGCCGTGCTGCGGTATTGCAACGAGCAGAAACTCGCTGTCGTGCCGCAGGGTGGGAACACGGGGCTGGTCGGCGGCGGTGTACCGGTGTTTGATGAGATTGTGGTCAATATGTCGCGGATGAATACGATTCGGTCGTTTGATGGGAATTCCGGCGTGTTGGTGGTGGATGGCGGGGTGATTTTGGAGGTGGCGGAGAAGTTTTTGGCAGAGAAGAAGCATGTTTTCCCGTTGGATTTGGGGGCTAAGGGATCGTGTCATATTGGAGGGAATTTGTCGACGAATGCGGGCGGGTTGAGATTGCTACGCTATGGGAGTCTGCATGGTAATTGTTTGGGGCTAGAGGCTGTGTTGGCGGATGGGACGATTGTTGATGATATGTGCACGTTGCGGAAGAATAACACGGGATACGATCTCAAGCACTTGTTCATTGGAAGCGAGGGAACTATTGGTATCATTACGGGTGCTTCTATAATCTGCCCGCAAAAACCGAAGGCCGTCAACGTCGCGTACTTTGGCGTCGAGAGCTACGAACAATTAATAAAAGCCTTCCTCGAAGCCAAGAGCCAACTCTCAGAAATCCTCTCCGCGTTCGAGCTCATGGACGGCCGCAGCCAAGAGCTCGTGCACAACGTCACAGGCCTAAAGAAGCCACTCGACGGCAAATACCCCTTTTACTGCCTCGTCGAGACCAGCGGCTCGAACGGCGAGCACGACAACGCCAAACTCGAAGCCTTCCTCGAACACGTCATGGGTGAGGAGATTGTTTCCGACGGCGTGCTCGCGCAGGACGAAACGCAAGCCCAGACCCTCTGGCGCTGGCGCGAGGGCATTACCGAAGCCCTCAGCCACACGGGCGGCACGTACAAGTACGACGTCTCGATCCCGCTATCAGAGCTCTACCAGCTCGTCGACGATACGCGCGAGCGGCTGACTCAGGCAGGCCTGGTCGGTGATGACGAGAGTTATCCTGTGCGCGACGTGTTGGGGTACGGACACATGGGCGACGCGAATCTGCATCTTAATGTCTCGGTGCGGCAGTATAGTAAGGAGGTGGAAAAGGTGATTGAGCCGTGGGTGTATGAGTGGATTCAGAAGCGGAATGGGAGTATTAGCGCCGAGCATGGTCTGGGGCTCGCGAAGAAGGAGTTTATTGGGTATAGTAAGAGCGAGACTATGGTGCGGTTGATGAAACAGTTGAAGACTCTGTATGATCCGGTGAGTTTGAATTATTTTGCCGTTCCTCCCTCTCGATGCTTCCATCTACTACTACAGACAGTTTCGTTGGCTAACAGACCCTTTAGAATGGGATTATGAATCCATACAAGTATATATAAATAAAAATAGATTTAGTTACATATATCCGGTGGAGGCCTTTTTGATTATTTTTCTCTTGGATCTCGTTGTCAAAATATATTGCGTAGCATTGGACTTTTTGAAAGAGAGGGGGGTGCTTTCAGCAGCTCTGCCATGCATATATAGAGGTTGGACGGAAGTCGTGTCGTAAGCCGTGGACAACTAGTCAAAATCTACTGGTGTATATATCAATCATCATTCCAACCAGCTCATCCTTATGGTCTAGTGCTTAGTGCTCTTGATCTACTACTAGGTAGAAATATACGTGCTTTCAATAGTAGTGAAACATGCGTAACTCTGCCGCCATGGAATACACAGGTTGATGTACTATATATAACAAGTGGTCTGTTTACAGGAGATGCACTGCTTGATATGTGCTGATGTTCCCCCCTAAAGTTAACATGGATAGGAGGAGCTTTGACATGACACCCACCCCGGTCAAATCCTCGGCCCGCCCCAAAGCAGGCTAGCGTCGGGTGTTGCCAGGGACAACGCAGCGTGCAAGCCTCTTGTTGATTGACATCCCAGTCAGTCCACTGCCCACCAGCAACCACGGTTCCTTTCCAGAAACCAGTCCCTCGATAACCGCCGGTGGATCAATCTCCATGTATGTCTCAGGAACACAGCTCGACTCTCCCTTTCTTTAACTCCTGAAGCTTGGGTTTCCTGATGTCTGCAATTGAAAATCTCCGCTCTTATTAGATACCTTTTTCCTTTTTAACGCTAGTTTTCTTTGGTGTTGTTTTGAAATTTGGCTTTTGCGGGTCAACCACGATCGCGTCGTCCGTCCTCTCCCGTCGTCGTCGTCTCGGGGGAAACGGAATTTGCTCTCGTCTTTTTTTTTTCTTTTTTTTTTTTTTCTTCAGTTTCTGGAACCGCCTCTGCTGCGATAATTAAAGAAACATGGTCGACGAGGGAGATATGGCGGGCGGGTATCAGGTGCTCGAGGAGCTGGGAAGTAAGTTGGCATTTCTGGTGGTTCAATTGAGCTACATTCAACTAACGTTTGTTGTTTCAATTGGGGTAGGTGGGAGCTTCGGAACAGTTTACAAAGCAATTGAGAAAGCTACGGGTGAGATTGTTGCTATTAAACATGTATGTTTCAACCCGCCCGTTGTCAATTACTCTCTTTCTCTCTTTCTTTTCAGACAAACCGCTTCTAACTCGATGTTTTTAACCTTTCGCTTCAGATCGACCTCGAGTCAAGTGAAGATGACATCCAGGAAATCCAGCAGGAGATTTCTGTGCTCTCCACATGCGCTAGCCCCTATGTCACGCAATACCGGACAAGTTTTCTGCGGGGATATAAGCTTTGGATAGTGATGGAGTTCCTGGGGGGTGGTTCTTGTTTGGATCTGGTAAACCTCCATTTTTAGGCTTTTTCCCCGTCAATCTTGGTTTCGCGCCGACAAACCAAAAGCTAACATTTGCGGGAAACCAAAGCTTAAACCAGGTGTTTTCAACGAAGCGCATATCGCCATTATTTGCCAACAACTCCTACTCGGCCTCGATTATCTACATTCGGAGGGGAAAATTCATCGGGATATCAAAGCCGCCAATGTTCTCCTATCGCAGGCCGGAAAAGTAAAACTCGCAGACTTCGGTGTAGCGGCTCAATTGACGAATATCAAGTCGCAACGGAACACATTTGTCGGCACGCCGTTTTGGATGGCGCCAGAGGTTATTCAGCAAGCGGGATACGATTTCAAGGCGGATATTTGGTCGTTGGGAATTACGGCGATGGAAATGATTCACGGCGAACCTCCGAACGCGAGCACGCACCCGATGAAAGTGTTATTCTTGATTCCGAAGGAACCGGCCCCGCGACTGGAAGGGCATGGGTATAGTCAGAATTTCAAGGACTTTGTTGCGCAGTGTCTGATTAAGGACCCCGATCGGAGAGCTACGGCGAAGGAGCTGCTGAAGCATAAGTTCATTCGAAATGCGGGGAAGACGGAGGCTTTGCAGGAGTTGATTCAGCGCAGGCAGGAATGGGACGCTACTAAGGGGGTGTCGGACAATGTCAAGTATTATGCGGAGTCGATGTATGTTTTTTTTCTGAGGGAGGGATGAACAACGGTGGCGGAACCTTCAACTGACATGATAATAGGAATACTTTATCAGCAAAGAACGACGACGAAGACGGTTGGGTATTCGACACCGTAAAACCAGGCACAATCTCCACAAACAAATTTGGCACCCAAAAGCGGCGCAAGGTGTCCACTCCACCCTTGGACGACATCGAAGAGCCTCTCGAGATGCTAAAGAACATGGACCTGAAGAACAACAATTCCATCAATTCGAAACCCGTAGCGAACTCCACCGTCCGCCGCTCTACCCCTTCTGCCTCCGATATCTCCCCATCCGTTCGAAGATCGAATACAAAACGCCGTTCCAGCGGCGTGAAACAACCATTAGGCTTGAATTTGAGTTTTGGAAACAGCCCCTCTACAGTCCGACAATTCCGGCGCGTATCTGATAAACAATCGGAATCATGGGAAGAGGGCAACGGGTTCCCGCCGGGTATGAATGAGAACTCTGTCCCGAAAACCCTCTTCTCCGAACCGAATACGAAGGAGGGCGTGCTAGGACGTAAGATGTATAGCAAGGGCGTTGGACTTGCCTGTCAAGAGATCCTTTCGACGACATGGGACCAGGAGAAGCGAGAGTCAATCTCGCGACTGGCAGAGGCATGGAGCGATCTGGAAATGACCGATCCAGAGGGTTTATATCATATAGTCAAACTTACATACGAGAAACTGCAGGCGTAAGTAACTTTCCCGGATAACCCGATCAGACCACCCTCACACATCCACTAACAAACTAATTTCCGTGTACTAGTGACCCTAAACTCTCTACTGTCTTTCCCAAACCACAACCTAAAGAACAACCCCAACAACCCGACTCCTCCCCGCAGAAACCCAAACTCGTCCTCGCCCAGAACAACCCACACCTGAAAAGCCATCGTCGCCGCCAATCCGCACACGTCCACACAGAATCGAGCGCGGCGCAGGCGCAGAATTTGAATATGCCCGGTCAGCATGCACTGGGCATGGAGCATACGCAGCAGCTTTCAGATGTGCTGTATGAAAGGTGGACCGCCGGGTTGAGGAATAGATGGCCTGCTGTGTAGGCATGCTGCCCGCCCAAAGATGCCTCGGCCCGCCGCCAGGTTCTTTTTTTCTTCTTCTTCTTCCTTCGATGTACATTTCTCAGTTCGATTATATGGTTTGTTTTTTTTTTTTTTGTTTGCTTGGAGTTTTATGGAGTGATTTCTCTTGGATACCAGAGCTCCCTCTCCGCTACAATTTGGTGTATAGCTCTTTTCTTTTATGTTTTCTGTAATCTAATTTTCCTTTTCTTTTCTCTTGTTTATCATTTTGTTGCTTGAGACTCTTTGCCTTGTTCTTCAGCTTGTCACCTGTTGCTGTGCCCATTGCACACTGTTTCCTTTCTTTCATAGATTTGCATGTTTTGATCACTTTGTATCTCTATTTCTTTTTCTACAGCATTTCTCTTTTTTTGTTTTCATATACCTTCCATGTCCAGAAAGAGTTCTCTGTCTGATTTTTTTCCTGTCACATTTCATGTTCTAGTTAAGACTGGTTTTCTTTTCTATTTTCCCTTTTTTTTATCTTTTGTGTTTTTTTTTCTGGTGTCCTGCCATAAGTAACTATAGTTAGGTGATGTATTTCTTTTATTATTAGTGTGTATGATAATTATGAGCTTGTTAGCTTTTATTACTGTTTTTCT
Source organism: Polytolypa hystricis UAMH7299 (assembly GCA_002573605.1). Taxonomy (NCBI): domain Eukaryota; kingdom Fungi; phylum Ascomycota; class Eurotiomycetes; order Onygenales; genus Polytolypa; species Polytolypa hystricis. The sequence goes on from PDNA01000081.1 coordinate 25,409, forward strand.
CTCACCTTTTTTTGGGATTGTAATCTGGATGTAGTTTTGTATTGGTGAAAGATGTGTGGTGGTATATAATGACAGTATATATATAGTGCTGGATTTGATGAATGTATACATACATATATACATATATTTCTTTGAACCTCTGGCTCACTTACTATTATTATATATTGAGTCTACATTGAGTATATGTTGAGCTGTCACTTTCTACTTAGCAGTCTTTTAGCCTAATATTCTTCACCACTGCTCTCTCCATTCTCAAGCAGCTAATAAAAGCTCTCCACTCCTCAGATCTAGAGTCTAGAATTAAGCTACTAGTGCTTTAGGTGCTCTACATGCATGCATGCCACTGGTTGGTTGTGCTTTGAGTGTAAAAACCCCTTCCATCCAAGCCACTATGCTGACTGTGTTCTGGAATGATACTATACCCCAATGCATCTATGTGTACTGGCTCTTAGGTGGCTTGTCCCTTCCCCTGCAATGTTAATGGTTATGAATCGGCACTGCTACAGGCACAGGGTATGACCTACTGAGCTACATGGTGCATGTGTGTTTGAGGAAAGAAGCATTTGATGAGGGGTGAGAGTGTGGCAGACTATATGCAAACTGTACTGGTGGGTGCACTGGGCGATGATGATTCGGCTAAGTGTACAGAGTATACACACTCAATTAAGTGATGACTTCACCACAAGCCGGGCTCAGCTGGAACAATACATTATTTGTGGCACCACACTGCTTTCCTTTTTTAAACAAAATCTAAACAAAAACTAACAGAAATCCCCCAGGATTAGGAGAGCAAAAGACTCAAGTGACAAGAGTGCCAACCTTTGAGAGGGTCGAAGCTCGGGACTACTGCGGTTTGGCATTTGGGGAAGAGAGATTCAATAGGCAGATGAGACTCCAGAGACCTCGCGTATCGATGAGGGAGGAGATCAAAGCGCCTCTATTTCTTCCCTTCCCTTTTCTGTTTTTTGCTTTTGCCTGGATAAAGCTGTGAGCCCCTCTCTCTTCTCGCCAGTGTGTCGATTACGCGTCAACAGTAACTATATACAAGGCACAACCCTATTACTCGAAGCCCACCTATTTACTTTAGTGGTCTGATGGACTTATTAACACTCGGGCCGTGCACAGCTCGCGCGCAGCTCCTACAATATTATTACTCCGTAAGTTACTGCGGACGGACATGCAGGCACCATGTGGCGTCCATTTAAACTCTTTTCTGCTGCTAATGCACGGCAGGGTTAACTTAAAAGCAAGGGTAAACGGGTAAAGCTGTCAGGGACAAGGATCAGTGCTGGCGTTTATGCCACCCGCAGCGCCTCGGGGCCCACTGCCAGCGAGTGGCAACACCACCCTTCTCTTCCAAGTTCCAGGCTCCATTGCGCTACCTTTTTTGAGGCTTTGGGCTTGACGCTTGAAAGCTAATTCCTTGCAAGCCATGCATACTGTGACTCCAAGAGGACCCTCGCCCCTGGTTCCTGGTCCTGAACATATGGTTTTATATGTGCTGTCCAGATTGCAGCTCCGAAATTTCTTGTGTCATGCTTTTGCTCAGGGATAACCCAAGTCTGAGGAATAATCTAGATTATCTACCTGGGGTCTGGGGAAAAATTCAGGGCTGATATTAACCTGCTGGGATGATGGGATATTTATTACGCGATTGCAAATTCGCTTTGCGCGCTCGAGCGCCCTTTTTTGCATTATTATTGTTGAGAGGGTCCCACACGAAAATAGTCCACTTGTCAGGACCACTGGTCCAGCATCAACTCCAGTTTCTAGGACCCAGCCGGCCCGCAAACTTGCACGCCGTCGATTAGCATAAAGCGCGGGAAGATCGAAGGAGACATTAGATGTTGTGATTGGGTGTGCTTATTTCAAGCACAAGGTTCACCCAACCCAAAAATGGCCTTGATCTGGACCATACAAGTATGATTCCCGACTCAGGAGTCAGCTGTCACCCAGATCCCGAATGATTGGACTCCGCGTCGTCCGCGCCGATGGCTTGCTAAACACTACCAGAACATGGCGGCGGGCACGATGTGTGCTCAAGAATTGCTTGGCCTCAAGTTGGATCCTGTCTAGTGAAAAGCCATTGCGACACGCAACCGCATCCCTACTTCCCCGACGCCATTTGCAGCGCCAAGTTCAGTAGCGCGCTTTCCATACAGATCCACCATGGCTAAAGCACGAATCGCACAGCTCGGGAGAAATGGATGAGTTGGTGGGGATACGGGTCGGTTAATTGGAGATGGATATATCCGTGATATTTACCCTATCAACCATGCTTTTCCCCAGACTTTGTATCCATGCTGCCAATCTGGTCCCCGGCCCTCCCCCATGTTTCGTGCGGCCCGTCCCTAACTTCTTTGTCTTTTCAATTTTTGGACTCCTTTCTCGCGCACGGCTGGGGTGTGGGAAGATGTGTAGTGAATAGGGAAAAGAGGAATGCTGAGTGCTATTATTTACCGCCCACCTCTTTTTTTTTTCATCTCACCTTTTCTGGATTACTCTGGAACGCAAGCTCTAGTCATCTCATGTGTTGGATCTACTTCAAGCCAAAGGACTAGCTTTGGGTCTAGTCATTCCTTCTCTTTCATTGATTGCCTACACCTGGAGGATTGTCCCCTTGTTGTTCTTTCTTTCGTTGTTGAACGACCCGGGGAATTGAATGGGTTTTGCAACATTGGAAACTTCAGGACCCGCAGTGGATTCCTGACATCGATATCAGGATGGAGCAGCCTCCCCCTTTACCAGATACAAACAATGGACCCCAGTATCTGATCCCTATTGTTATTCTGGAGGCCATTGCACTGGCTCTCTGCTCTGCGAGAATATACACCAAGTTCCGCCCATCGCCGCACATGCGTGTGGATGACTATTTCATAGCTATTGCTCAGGTGGGTATCCATCAATTTCGCCACTACTCGCGAGAGAACGGACATGCAAATCTAACCGGTTGACCGACCTATAGACATTGTCCTTCACCGGCTACCTTCTTGCCCTTGTCTCAGTCCTCAACGGCTGGGGCCATATGACGCGCTACGTGGACCCGGAAAATCTCGCCGTGGCATTGAAATGCCTATTTGCCATCCAGCTCGTCTGGATCCTCACAATCTGCATTATCAGAATGTCGGTTGCGCTGTCCCTGCTGCGGCTCAGCTTCAACCCATACTGGAGGAGAGCGCTGTGGGCATTGATTGTCATCCAGGGGCTTTTCTCGACCGGTTGGCTTGTTGAGCTCTTTGCTGCGTGCAAGCCGCTTTCAAATCATTGGGCCCCATCGGCTGACGCGGACTGCTGGCCTGCGAAATATCGCATTAACCTTGGCTGGGCTACGTCAGGTAGGTTTTCATCACTCATCCTGAAATAAAAGGGGTTCTTCAGACCATACGCGGCCAAACCCCGGCTAACGTATCCTTTCTTCTCCAGCCGTCTTCGTGACGATGGACCTAATCTTTGCCACAATGCCGCTAAAACTAATTCTCCGCCTCAACCGACCCATCGGCGAGCGGATCCTAATCGGCTGTCTCATGGCGACCGGTCTCCTCGCGACGGCCATGGCAGCCTGGAAAATGACGACCTTCACGACCAATGGCACAGGCGATCCCATGTCCGCAACCGTATGGCCCTCAATGCTCGCAAAACTCGAGGAGGTTGTCGGCATCATCGCTGCCTGCATGCCGTGTCTCAAGGGCCCCGCCGAGCGCGCCCTCCACCATCTTGGCTTCCTATCCGCACCCAGCCTAGAGTCGATGACGAAACCTAGCTTCGTCGCGTCGAATGTGCCACATAATATAACTCGATCCCCCATGGAGAATCATCATAACAGACGAAACAAGAGCCCGCATACCATGGACATGGAACTTATAGCGGGAGTTTCGCACGTGGAGAGCTTACACGAGAGGAGCGCTCTGGAGCGGCAATCATCTACTGCCTCCGCCTCCGAGTGGAATAATAGCATGGCCACTACGTGTCCGAACCCGACTACCATGCACTCGGATGAAAGTGCTCCGAGCCACCGCGAGGGTGGTGGTGGTGCGACGGGAATATGTGCGAAGAACGCGAGCAGCACCACTGTCGGGAGTAAGAAGAAGGCCTGGGATCCGGTTTGAAATGATACATTATGTGTTTTTTCGATACGCCCATTTTTGCAAGCGAGGGCGCCTTTTGATTCCCCTTTTTTGCAGCATTCTTTTTATTATCGGATTGTCATGCTCAACATCACACATACACATATTCGACCGCAGGCATCTTTGAATTGTTCCTTTTTTTCAATATATGGGTCCGGACGTACTGGGAGTTTTTTTTGAGATGAACTGCGGGCATGTTTTCTCTCTTGCTTGGCACCAACCCCCTTTTTTTGGGGTTGCAGGCGTCATGTTCACACACACGGGTTTAATACACAGCTTTATACCATTTTGTTGATATATGCACTGGGGATGTTTTGGCTGTACTTATATGAGATATTCAGATTCAGAGGTATCATTAACCTTTTAATGATACCAATTACTATGAAAAAGGCCCCTTTGTAGAAATAGGAGGTCTCTAATATTAATGGTTTTGGGGGGGGACTGCTGAAGCACCCCCAGGCATTGCCTGGCTGAGTGAGTGGACATGTTCCATACAAAAACCCAGAGTTTTGACTCACTTCCTATACAATTAAAAAAGAACTCCCAACAGAGATGAAAAACAAAAAGAAAAATGAAAAGGGAAAAGAAAAAGGCAAAGAAAAAAGAAGGGAAGACTGGCTCAGTCACCATTCTTAATATCATCCGCAATCTTCTCCGCAAACGCATACAACGTACCCTGCGGATGCGCCGGTAGCGCAAACGGAAACGCTGACGTATCCACGACGCGCAACCCCGTCACACCAAAAACCCTCGCATGGCTATCCACGACGGCATTCACATTACCCGCTTTCCCCATCTTACACGTCCCGCTAGCATGCCACAACGGATTCGCCGCGCCACGCACATACTCCAAAATCTCAGCGTCAGTCTGCACATTGCCCCCAGGAGCGATCTCGTCGCCGACTTTTATCATCGACGCGGGAACGCTGGACCATACTTGACGCAGCCGCTTGACTGCTGTCACGACGACTTCTTGGTCCGTGGGGCTGGAGAGCCAGTTTAGAGATATGGCGGGAGGGTGGGAGATGTTGGAGCTCATGATGTCGATAGAGCCGCGGGATATGGGCTTTTGGATCGTGCAGGATATACTAGCGATTGTGCTGCCGTCAGACATGGGGAATGTGCCCGCGATATATTCGAGTTCAGGCCAGTCGGCGGGGAAGGAATCGAGATCGGTGAGTGTTTTGTTGGAGAGGCCCGAGCGTAGTGAAGAGGGGATCTTCTCGAAGGCGAGAAAGCCGGCGGCTGAGCTGTAAGGGCCCGCGGCGTCTTGGAGATATTCTTGTAGGATGGATGGCCAGTTCGCGGGGTCTGCGGCGATGGTGGCACCGCCGGCTACGTTGACGACGTAGATGCTGCCTATGGAGATGGGGTCCCAGAGGTTCTGGCCTACGCCGGGGAGGTCGTTGATGATGGGGATGTTGTGAGCTTGTAGGGTAGCGGCGGGGCCGATGCCCGAGACCATGAGGAGATGAGGGGAGTGGAAGACGCCGGCGGAGAGGATGACTTCGTTTGCGGCGGAAATGGTGTATGGGACGCCCATAGTGGAGACTTCGACGCCGGTGGCCTTCTTATTAGCGTTGAAGAGGATCTTGGTGGCTTGCGTGCGCGGGTAGATCATCATGTTATGTCTAAAGGCTTCTCGGCCATAGCTAGTCTCCGCTGAGGAGCGGGTGGCGTCCTTGGGGTCGATAGTCATCGGAATCCACGCGCTGTGGCCGGTGATTTTACCGCTGCTGAACCCTTCGGGGCTGATGGGCAGGCTGAGCGTTTGCACAGCGGCAGCAAGCCATGTGAGCGCCGGATCGACCCAATTGTTCCAAGACACCTTCACTGGGCCTCCTGAATCGCCACACATATTGCTATCGTAGTTGATTGTGGTATTAGTCGCTTTGCGCTTGCTCTGGTTGGGCCCTGTGAGCGTGCACGACTTGCGGAAGTATGGCAGGAGATTATCGAACGTGTAGCTGTCGTCATCGACTCCATCGGCCCAGCGCTGATATGCGCCCTTGGGAGCGCGGTGATAAGCCATGGTGTTAAATGACGTGCTGCCGCCTAGGGTCTTTCCTTGCGCATAATGGATCTGACGATCTGCGGCGTCGGCACCGGCTTCAGCTATGAGGACCCAGTCCATCCATGGAGAGGGCGGGAAATTTGGCGATGTGTCGATAAATGGGATTTGGGTGAGGCCGTACAATGGGACGACGCTGCGATTGCCATTGTCGATCTCATAGATACCGCCTGCTTCGATCACGGCGACGGAAGCGTTCTCCGCAAGTCGAGAGGCAATTGCTAATCCGCCGGTACCACCGCCAATGACTGCAGATTTGCGCGTTAGTATTATGAGCTTTACAGATTGGACACCCTTGACACTTACCGACGTAATCATATGTAGCATTTACGCCGGGCATAGCAAATATGCTCTCCCACCGTCGGTGCGCAGCAGCCGCGGGAGAAATGAGGGGTAGCAATGCCAACAAGGACCACATCGTGATGCGACCGAGTTGATTCTTCGTAGAGATAACACGATGGGTGTAGAGGCTAGAATCACAAAGTGCCCAGTAACTGTGATAACGGCCTCAGCTCATCGTACTGCAATCGAGTAGCCATGACGCCCCAGCATGGCGGATAGCTCGATGGTTAAATAATACTCCCCGAGCGCGTGGGGCCCGACTCAAATTATCCCCTGTATCCTAGTTAGCCTGAAAGCTAACCCAGCAACTAGCATGATATGAGATGGAGCTCCTCTCCGCGCGTGATGGCAGCGGGGTCAGTGGCAGACAAGCCCCATGGAAGTCGAGTATTGGGATGGAAGCTGCATACAGCCTTATTAGAGCCCACATCATATTGATATTAAGTCTGCCTGACCACACTGCTCAACGACTTTCTCCAGTCTCCGCTGTGGTTCCGTTTCTTGGGAGCCCGCTGAGGTCGTTTGGCAATCCTTTGACAGCTGTTTTGACTTTCGAAATCCCGCCAGACTAATCGCACTACTCGCTAGATGCTGTGGGGAGCTCCGACCCGCCCGTCCACTAACGAGTTTTCTACCCCACGCCAAATAGAAGCCAATAGGCCTTTAAGCTGGAGATTTTAGGCCCGTGTTTGGCGTTCTTCCAGAAGCGTGCCCCCTGCAGTTTGGGCTCTAGCGTCTTGCGGCCACTGCGACAAGCATGGTCACCGACCAGTGCTTCCCAGCCAACGGAATGTCATACTGCTGCCTGCAAGGACTCTTTCGGATATTGTAGAGGGGCCAGGGGTTCTACCGTGATGTTAGCAATCGCCCGATATTCTTCGCAGCAGAGTACTGCGAAAAGAGGAAATACATACCTTGGTCTTGCCGTGCTCGATCAAGACGGGAGGAGCAATCTTGAACACCTGGCTGACGAGCTTGAACATGGGGTCATCGGGGAGGTACTGTCGGCCGATGGAGGAAGTAGGCTAACAGAGCGTAAATTTTGCAAGAAGGAGTTCCTATCTATGTAAGGTGTCACACGAGGCGTGACTCCACAAGTTTGCTCTCATTCGCGCCGAGTGCCAGCCACATGGTTCGCCAGCGCTGTGGGACGTGCGGGTTGCATGAATCCATGCTGTGGTGCACCGCCGGCATCGCGGCGGATAGCTTTCGCCAAAAACCTTCGATGCGGGGAAACGTTCCTGGCGTTCTTGGGGAGGTGAAGCCAGCAGCCTCGCGTTGAGAAAACTTGGAGCCATAACCCTATTAGGACCCAATAGAGATGAAGGAAGCGAGCGAGAGATATGCGATGTAGATAGAGGTGGGGTTCTCAGCGACCACGCCGTGTGTGGGCCGATGTGACGCCCTAATTCGGTATGAAGCACCCTTGTAGCGGTTCTGTTGACAGCCATCGACAATAAATACATCGTAGTTTTGATGAATATTCTGGGTGCAATGGTAGGATGTTTCTGGCCTTCCAAGTTGGAAGACCTCACTGCCACGTGACGTATCGGCACTGGATCCAGCTTTCCTTTGCCTATACATTGGTCGTATCTTGAATATTACAGGTGAGTTTTGAATTAAAAGCTACTATGGTCAGTTTTCCTATTCCGTGCAAGTGATGCGGGGTGTAAGGAGATACTGCTTATGCGGAGCACCCTTAAACCCAACTAGCTACAAGACTACTGGCTTCCAAGCAAGGTCTTTGCTGTTGGCCGAAACCGTATCCTTGTTACACACCCACCGGTGAGGGTCGAAGCGGTGGGCTTGCAGCCCTTGCTATGGTGGTTCTACGCTTCTTTTCTTTCAACACACATGAGACGACCCTTCTGGCCGGGGAGTTAACGCGCATGTGTGGGACACCTTCTCTATGATATACTCGTCGAGACATCCTTTGGGTGGAATAAATAGCTCACTGGAGGCACAATGAGGAGCAAGGGGAAGCTTTCGAGACGCACCATGCCAATTGGTGTCCAAATCTGTGGGTATAAGGGACATTGGATAACATGCCAAGCCGAAATGTATACGTCATTTATCAGTCGGTCTGCTTCGAAGTCTCGGGACCCATGTGTTGCGCTATGGAGCTATCTGCATATTCGCTGAGGTCTGTATGCTGGGATGTTAGAACGCTGAGAGGGGTATTCTGTCTGTACCTGCGCAAATGTGCTCGCGTCGAGTAGTCCGGATATTGGCATCCTAGCGGGACAGGACAAGTGTAGCTTTCAGCCTGGTGATAGGTACACATATCAGGGACGCTTGGCGGTTCGGGATAATCAGATGCTGTAAAGAGTATGGTAGGTAATTATGATAAGCCTACATGGTCGAAAAAAGGGAGCTTTTGATAGAGTTTCGTCGCCCCCAAGGTGCGAAAAGGAAGCTTCGACATTTTCTTGATGTCTCTCCCGCAAATCGGAAACTGGAATCCCCTGAAAACAGATCCTCTACCTTGATTTTCGCTCTCCCCTAGCCTTTCTCCACTCTCTGAGCACCTTCTTCTGCCCCTCAGACAAAAGGTCAGGCAGAATGCCCGTGTCCCGATTAAACCATTTCTTTTTCAGCGTCTTGGTCCCATCAACCCCATCCATCCTGTCGAAATTGTCTCCACAAAAGATATCCGGCAGACGATCTAATAAAGCCTTGATAAGCGGGGTGACTTAGCGGAGCGCAATAAGGACATTGCGGTCAGTGTTAAGTGAGCGGAGGATGACATCTGTTCCAAGTGAAGTAATTCCGCCCATAGCCCCCTGCTTGAAGCGCTTGAAAATTCTGCTGACGAAGCTTCAATAAAGTTCCCGGACAGGGGCCCTTGTCTAGAGAACAGGGGGGCTGATAACAAGTGCCACGACGGCTCTGATCTTGTTGACCTTACCCCAGTCCCCAGATCGTCATTTTCATGGTCATTTAGTTTCCGTTTATGGATTAGCAAGCGCAAGGCTGAAAGAGCTTGACCACACCATAGAAATTAAAATAGATGTATAGTCATAGACCTAAGCTCACAATCTGCCCCTGAAATTAAGTAATCGGCACTGTACTATGTAGTCCTGGAGATAGGTCCGAAGCAATCATGCAATTGGACTCAATGCTTCCGGCACCCTGACCCGCGGAAATGTTGCAGTTTGCCAGATCAAAGTTGATTTGAGCAAGGCTCAATCGGCGTAGTTTCTTCAAGATAAGATATATCCATGCAAATATGCCGTATTGCGCCGCGGCAAAAGATGCGCCAGTCAGATGATAACACAGCCAAATGCATAAACAGCTCCTCAAAACCAAAACGGGCGCAACCTGAAAACTGTACATTCGCAAAGTCCCAGGATACTTCTTTTGAGTTTAGGACGCATCAGGCCCGATAAGGTTGACCCCCAATAACGTCAAGGCCAGTGGACATGATGGAGATTCATAGCCTCTTTCAAAAACCCTGCATCGTGGTAGTATTTATTCAGGCGCTATTGGGTTACCCAGTGGGCATAGTGCTCGCTGCGGCTTGTAGATCTCTAATTTTCTCCAGAAAAAGAGTCACTATGATGGCTTGGGTTGGTGTCAAAACAACCCAGAGAGCAGGCAATGTGAATTTCCACATAGTAAGGCAACCGCTGAAGATGATGATGATGATGAGGGTGGAAGCAAATATAGCTGGAGAACCGCCACGGCTAATGTTGACGGCCTTCCAAAGCGAGCAGGCAGTTTATTTCCTCATCACACGCGAAATACATCTGCGACCATGGAGCCTGACTAATGCCAACACGAAGATGCCAATATATCCAGAACAAGAGAAGAAGGCATGATGATGATGAAGAAGGTGAAGATGATGGTCCAGACAGGGCAAATACCATCACGTGGCATCCGTGCCCTAAATGGAGAGATAAGATAAGTGCTTATCTTATCTCCCAGCGACCACAACGACGAGCAACGCAGAAATATCAAGCAAAACATCTCTCTATCGAACAGAAAGATAAAATAACACAAGCAGAAAAGGTTTTCGAAACCGGAGAGAATATTTTGCCACTGACAGGAATCGAACCTGTGATCTTTGCATCTCATACAATCATTATTATTCTATACAAGTGCAACGCGTTAACCACTGCGCCACAGCGGCTTGTCATTATCCCCGCAATGCTGCCCGCGAACTCGGGCGAGAGACTGGGCTGGGTCCACGGGAAGAAGAGAAATTTCCGCCTGTACGGAGTAACTTCTGCGGATTTGTTGTTCATTGCTCTCAATTAGGATAGTATACCGAACTATTTACAGATAGTTTGTTGGCATCCTCATATTTTAATCTTTCGCGGAAAAACTATGACTTGAAAACGAACAAGCTGAGGGGTTCTAACGGGTCCGGCATCCCCGAGTACATGAAAGCTCGGGAAGCTCGACCAGGATCTATATCCACCGGGATCTACACGGCATTTTCAGGAATCACAGACGGGACGCCCGGCAAATCCACAGACACTTTGAAATATAGCGCTCGAAGCCCCGAAATACGAATATGCACGTGAAAAAAACGCGCCGCTACCTCCACTTCGCCTGAAGAGCGTCATACCGATCCTGCGTGATGGAGATAACAGACCCATGTCTCCTCAACTGCGGGAAGCTTGAACGATCAGCATCTACCCAGCTGTTCTGCGAATTTAAATTGGTGCTTTGAAGCGGCCGATATCCGTCGGCCCCGTAATAATCCACCAACAGATACGTCTTGTTTGGGTCTAGATTATCGCGGTATGCATACGGGCCCTCAACGCCTTCACGAATATATGCATTTGGTCCACCTGGTCGTGTCCAAGTGCCGAAGAGGCCATTGTCAGATCGTTCCATGTACACGGAAGGATTGGAGGCCTCGTTCTTCAGGAATCGGGCGTACGAGTTGCCTCCCATGTGAATGAAGGCCAGGTCGATAACAGACAACGGAGAAGGATCAATGTATGTTTTCGGCTCGCTGAAGGTGCGGAAGTCGGACGTATAAGCATATCGAATCATCGACGCACTCCGTGTCCCCGCGTGATTCGGATCGTTTCCCGCGAAAAACCGAGATGACCAATGAACCATGTATTGGCCGGCCTCTTCGTCCCATATAGCATCTGGAGCCCACACCATACCCGCGTTGTCATTCTCAACTTTGACCAGGCGCTCTTGGGACCAATTTACCAAGTCGGTAGACTCCCAAACAAAAATGGAAAGCGAACCATGGCGCTGGGCGGTGTCCCAGTCGGTCTACAAGTGAAAACATGCATCATTAGGGATACCACGAAACATCTAGGACTTATACCTTCTGGATACACACCTTCCCGATATGCAGATCTGTTCCAATTATATACCATTTCCGGCCTGATTCACCACCTCCTCCTGAGATAAGACTCGGGTCGCGAATACCGCCTGTGCCACTGGTCGGGATCAGGATAGGTCCTCCTCGATTCAATGGACTGAACGACAGTGCATTGTTGCCATTGCTCAAGTCAAAGTAGACGTATGGCTCGTTTCCCAAAAAGAATGCGCCGAGGTATCCCACGAGCTGTGAGTTCTGTCGCTTGTCGACTGTCCTAACAGGAGATGCAATGGTAAAACTGTTAAACGCTACTAGGAGCGTGAAAGCTATAGATAGGGCCTTCATTTGAGCTTAACCTTTAGTCAAAGGACAGTGGTAAAGGGAACTGAAGCTCCTGCAAGTCCTAAATTTATGGGAAATGTAGGCTCCGTTCCAACATATGCAAGAGCACCACCTGCAGCGGCTTTATTCGAACCGGGAGCGATATTGGCATCCTTTTAAGTAGGTCTCGGATGTGATATCCCCAGTAGACTGCGCCCTGATCGGGTCTATCTCCGTCCCCTTGCATTTGGCAGCAGTATTTTGCAACGTGCCCCACCCTTTAGCCTGTTCTCTTTAGGTAGGGAGTCGCCGAACCGGGATATGAGTTGCTATCATATCGCATACTCGTGGCTGCCGCAACATAGCACCATTTAGTTTTCATGTGTATTTACGGAACGCATAACTTGACTCGCTCGGGTGTTGCGACTGCGTATCCCCCCGCTTTCCCATTTCATCTCAGCTATTATTACAGCCTTGTGCGTGCCATCATCACACTTGCTGCTTAACGTCGCGGAGCTGGCCAATATGTCACCCTACCACTTGCTGAGCTAGTATCAGTGGAGTGTCTCCTGGGATCAAGCAACAACACTAAGAATGCATTGTGCCATTTATTTGCAGTGAACGGTTGAGACAAGCGCTGCATTTCAGAGGAAAGAGCGTCATTGGCCAACCTCGTATCAAAGATTGCTGCTTCTTACAGCAAGTTTATAATATGCAAGAGCATACCGCGAAGGCTCTCTGCGAGACTTCCACGGGGATGCGAGTAAATGTCACGTTTCCAATGGCCGTAAGCTCAACGAGCTGTGACGAGCCAACAGCCCATCATCTGGCAGGGGCATCTTCAGAGGCAACAACGACCGACGCGGTACCTGCCTTCATAGATCTATGTGGGCATCGCCCTTCAGCATAAAAGCCATAAGTTCGCGATCCCAGAGCGAATTTTCCTTTATTGGCCCTCTAACCCTTATACTTCTGCCAGTAATTCCTTATATTAAAGTTACCATTCCAAATTCGTCCCGCATATATTCATACGAAACCTCCACTCATTCAACAACGATGCCAGTATTACAGGCCATTTCTGCTTTCTTAGGCATTATTGCCGTCTGCACCATCATTAGGACCCTGGTCGAGATCGCAAATCTCCTAATTCCCGGCGTGGGTATCTTCTCGAAGACGCGCGAGGTCACTGCTAGGGAGGCGAGGCTAGAAGAAGGGAAAGCAAAACCAGGGGCCGAGACCCAAATGTGCGACACATTTTGGTCGCGAATATTTTCCTGCTGGAAAAATGATCGCTCTCAACCAGGCCCGCCGTGTCCTCAAAGCAAGTGAGTGAGCAAGGATCAGTACTTTCTCAAATACCGTCACGCAGCGCTGATGGAAAGTGTATAGGTCTCCTAAGATCAATTGGTCGGCATTATATCCCGAATTCGCTGTGGGTAAAAGAATAACGAAGAGAGTGGACATTGTGGCCATGGGCAAAGGATCGGACAATCTGCTGCTCAACCTGGCAACTCGCATGCCGGATACTTTAATGACAGGTCTGGCCTTGCCCCTTTCCATGCGCCATGCCCGAGAAAAAGGCTTGAAATGGCAATGAGGACTAATCGCTCATTTATGACGTAGTGCTTGAAACCCGCCCCCGAGCCGTCGAGGACACGAAGAACCGCATAGCTGCGCTCCGCAATCAAAGCTCGGGATTCGGCAACCCCGCTCCTACCGCAAATACAGCGCCATACAGTAATATCGTTGCGATACTTGCAAGCGGGCTGAAAACACTCCCCAACTATTTCACCAACAATCAACTCGGCAAAGTATTCATCTGCTTTCCCGGTCCAGAGGTGACCAGGGATACGCCACTTAACCCCTTCAACATATCAGAGGCGTATGCCAACATTGTCCGACCTGGAGGAATGCTGTATACTGTCACCGACGCACAAGAAATGTCGGAGTTCCTGGTCGAGAAATTCGGTACCAATGGCCCCAACCACCAACATGCGTTATGGGAAATTGTCCCCGAGTGTGACTGGGAGGCAGACGAATGCGTCGCTATTATGGTAGGCGAAACCTGGAAAATCACGGGGCCAGGAACGTATGTTGCTGTTTGGAAGCGGAGAGAGATTTATCTCTGATCAGTAGATATATGTATGTATCGGGTTGGATACACACAGGCTGGCAAGAAGATCTCTGCGTTGGGACACGCTGTGTACATTAGTGCTTGACCCTCAAGGGATATTATTAAGCATAACAACCTAGTATCATTTCTCCTCTTGGTTTGCTCACCATTAATTGGCAGCACATTGCCAGGCACATGGGATTTCCCAAAAGATCACCAGCAAGCGCGCTCTTAGTAGGTTGTTGCAAATGGATTATGATGCTCTGGAGCTATCAGTATATCTGACTTTCCGCCCTTCCTACAAAGTGGCTTCGCAAGTTGGCTTGCGAGGAGGAGAGCAACCTTGATTGCCGCCAGCCTTTGTAGTTATCAACCATAGCAAGGAATAGTCAGATAAAACGAATGAACGAAGGATCATATTTATGTCAATTTAGTTGTATCTATCGAAGGAAGCGAATACTGGTAAAATAGATGAGGGAATATTTTTGTGCTAAGGATACTAATATGCGAATGTCGGCGAAGGATCAGCCATAGGTGATATATGCCAACAGGAGTCGTCTCAACCTGTTGTGAGCTTCAATGTTCTCTTCGTCCACATCTACATCCACTGCCTGCAACGATAGACCACCCATAGAGAACCCCACTGCTCACGCACAGCCCAGCCCTGGGAATGTCAGGAAGTGATAACGCTACAAACCACAGACTCTCCATTGTCATCACCATCGATAAATATTCTCGCTCGAGAATTCTCCAGCAGAAATCATTCTCAGGATTGCTCATCAGATTCCGAAATAAAGATCATTGTGCAGTGCTTGACTATTCACGATTTAACCGGAGAACCTACGCTCTGGCCCTCCCTCTGGCGTACCACTCTGTCACTCTGGATTGCTATTTCAGCTCTGGACGATTGTTTCTACTTCTACGCACAATCCTAGACAGACCTGCTTTAGGCGGGCATGTGCAAAGTCTGTTTTTTTGACAACTCATGGTGCAGAACTGATGTGAAGCCGAAAGCCCTCAAGTGCCACCTTCTGCGCTTGGTTGAAGTCGCAGAGCGTGAGCTACAACTGCCCGGGGAAATCGTGGAAGCCATCAAAGCAGACAAGCTCAACCCGGCTATGCGAGACGCAGTCTTCCTTGTTCTGCTGCATTTCTTGCTAAATTTGCGGCAGCTAAAGAAGCAGAATTTCGTCAGGTCTGAGCTGAGCTGATTAACTCACTTATTATTCCGCGCCGAAACGGTCGGCGCGGCTACTCAGGCACTTTTCTCGCCTCTTTGCGCGAGTTCACCGACATATATAATGACCTAAATAACTACGTGCCAGCATTCTTCACCAAGCTGCGTCTTCCCCAGACTCAGCCGCGCAATTCTAGAAGCCCGTGGTTATGTCCGTATGGCACCATCCATGATTTCTACGGCACCACGACCACCACCTAAAAATATATCATAGTATCGTTGATGAGGTGCGATTAGGCGAAATCCTCCGTCTCCCACGTTGTCTGAAATCGTTCAAATACATATTTGGCGGATCAGCTGTCTGCAGCAAAGAGCTCGACCTTGAGCTCTTGGACAAACCGCTACAGCACAGCACGTAGCAGACACTCTAGAAGAATTAGAACTCTTCATTGAAATTTCTATACCACCTGCTCGCTATGCAACGCAGCCGGTGGGGATTAGCTCGCTAAGACAATTCACTTCCCTACGCTCGCGACATTGGATATGCATATGCTGCCGGACCCTGTAGACCTTACAACGTGGTTTTTAGAGTCTTTGAGGACGCTGAGGGTCTTTTGTGATGATTTTATTATGCAACGTGTCGATGAGTTGGAGCAGGGGCTAGCTCTGCTGATGCGTCAACAGCCGATGTGTCTGCCGCATCTGGTGTTGCTTTCTGCGCCAATGTGCTATAGGGAAATGGAAGATGAGTTGTGGAAGGCTACGGAAGAGGCTGGCGTTCGGTTTGAGGTTGGCTTTTGGGAGCACTGTAGTTGAAAGCTCCCGTCCTGCGAGTCGCTCCGGGTAACCGGGCTCGGGCCCGCCATTGCTCCCCCTCCTCGTCGTCATGTTCTTGCTTGTGTTATCTGGATAGTAGTTCCAGCCCGGAGGACAGGGATTGCGTCAATTACCACAGTAATATAAAGCAAATGAACAATCAAGGGAATCAGAAGGGGACTTAGCTGTAACCTTCAAAGGAAAGGCTCAATCATACCACGTCCTTCTCCTTCCATTCCTCCCTCTCACACACATGTACGCGGTTTATTTGATGGCTTTTCGTCTTGGGCACTCGTTAGTGCTCTTTTCTGGTCGTCATCGTTCCGCGGACTCTGGTTCTAATTTCCGAGCCTCCCTTCCGTCGTCTACTGAACAGCAATGATCTTGTGCCGTCGCCCACACAATCTGGCGCTGACATCCAGTCTGTAGGGCTCTCTGCTCCACGGTCTCAGAGGTTTAAAAAAAATTCTGATTTCGCCCGGCCATTCACTTTCGATATACTTCCCAACGGGTTCGCAAGAGCCAGGTAATAAAATTCCCAGAATACTGGGTGATGAGGTATAACATGGAAGAGTAGTGTTGAGGCTTTAGCTGGGTGTTGATTTCCCGGTTAGCAGATCTATAAGCAAAGGCCCCTCGGCGTTGTAGTTAATTGCTGATGGGCTTGGAGAACTATAGTTCATTGACTATACTAGAGACACACGTAATGATTGCGTGTTAGAATTATCATCAACTACTCCGTAGTAATGTATGTATTGCGATGGGCAGCGCCATCAAACAGGAGAC
The DNA here is from genome assembly GCA_002573605.1 of Polytolypa hystricis UAMH7299. NCBI lineage: Eukaryota > Fungi > Ascomycota > Eurotiomycetes > Onygenales > Polytolypa > Polytolypa hystricis. The sequence goes on from PDNA01000081.1 coordinate 42,452, forward strand.
CCGGCGTTTCTACTTCTATATAATAATAACCGAAATCTCCCCATCATTTATATATTTCTATCTTAACAACATCTGCATCATTCTCATTCCCCCTTTTTTTTTTTCTAGTGAATATTTGGCATCGACAATTCCTCCTTAGATGTAGATCGTTCTTATAAAACGTAGAGGTTAAAGAGGTGGATTTGAAGCCCTGTGTCGCCTCGAAATATATACGCAATCTATACAAGTTAACCTTTGAAGTTGCGGGGTGAAACTTCCACCAAGTCGATAGGGAGGCAGCAGCATATATATATATGGCCAATGAAAGAAAGGAAATCTTCTCTCCAGCTGACCCCCCTCCTTTTCCCCGCCCACGCAATTCTATTAGAGCTTACTACCCCAGGTTTCCGTGTGAGTCATGACCGGGGGAACGAAGTATAGATACACAGGTACATGCATGCCCGTGTGTGTGCGGCGGTTTGAAATGTGGTAGCCTTGCTTGCCATCGTGGGGTTCGAGTAAAAAAAAAATCGGTTGGTCCAAAAGTGGGACCTCGGGAAGAAGAATATATATTATAAGGATTGTGTGGAATGACACACACGCTCCCTCTCCACCTCGATTGAAAAAGCTTCTCCTAGTTTTTTTTACCTTTGATATTTAAAATCAATTTAATCTACGGAGTTCAAAACCAGGAACCCAAAAAAAGAAAGGAAAAAGAGATGGCATACTCACTCAAGAAAATCACCTCCATAGCCGCTGCACACGAGCTCGGCTTGGTGGAGACAGCAGCCTTCGCGGCCAGCAGCTTAACAAACGCGCTGTACCCGATCCATACAAACCGACTAGCGATGGAAAAGTGGTTCATCGAGCGGGAGAAATTGAGTCTTGAGGATCTGACGCAGGTTACCATCGCGCGCGTTACTACTGCTATTACGGATGATGAAGCTGGTGCTGGTGCTACAAGGTTTGCGGGAGTTACTACGGCTACAGGGAATGCAGGGGAGAAGACTGTTTCGTGGATGAGGGTGCGGTTGCCGAAGGTGCGGTTGAGAGATGAGAAGGGAGATGTTAGAGGGTGGACGGCGGAGCAGGAGGCGGATCTTAAGGCGAGGAAGGAGAAACTGATTACATCGCAGGAGGGGGTTCCACCGGGAACAAATGTAAAGTTTTCAGATGCGTTTCGGGCAGGGCTGTGGGAGGGGAGGAAGAAGTGGTTTGATGAAGAAAGGGATTATGGTGAGTTGATGAGCAAACCTTTTGTTCTGCTGTTTTTTTTTTGTTTTCGCCATATATGTTTACGTAGAAGCCTGGGACTGATTAAACTATCACCAGCCATTGAGGTCCTGCTCACGCATCCAGACCACGAACGTCGCGGCCATGGACGCACGCTGCTGAACTGGGCTATGCAGCGAGCTGATGAAGAAGGGGCGCGGATCTTCCTCGAGGCAACGGCGGCGGGGAAGCCGCTGTATGAGAAGCTTGGGTGGAGGGAAGTGGACCGGCTGGTGTGGAGGTTGGCGGACTATGGAGCCGAGCAGTGGGGAGAGCAGCAGGTAATTACGCTGATGATCAGGGAGCCGAGTTGTGCAGCTGGGGAAGAGAAGAACTGAAGGTGGATAGAGATACTCCCTTGGAACATAAATGATATCAGAGACAACGGAAATTGGCAGGAGGCGGCATGTCACGTGACGGTGTTTCAGCTCCCGGGGGCTCTGGAGACGCTAAGCCAGAAGCGGGAAGAAGGGGGCTGCCACGTGACGTGGCTGGATGCTTAGTTAATCTCCCGGCGAGATGATCGCTCGGTCTCCTGAATCAAGTCCAAAACAATAAATCTGTTCCTGTCTCCCTATCTACTGTTTTGTGTTTTGTGTTTTGTGCATTTGCTTGCCTTTTCCTTCGTTTTCGTTATAATGATCATGACCTCTCCTTGCAATTCGTTTCTGCCATCTGTATAGAAATTAAGCTTCCCCCTGCGTTTGCGTGTGACGGTTCTGCGCAACGGAACCATGGGAGACCCGTCTGGTATTCCGCCTCGGGACGAGGAACCAGCAATCGAGATGCCACCTCCCGTCGTCTTCGATAATCCTCAACAGCTCAAGAGAGCTTCTCTTCCTCTACGCCCCAATGTCGCTGCCCGCCACGCGAAGCGCATGACCTTGAATTTCCCTATAAACATAAACATTCCACAACCAAGCAACCCCCCAACTCCAGCAGAGCAATCAGAACAGAGCTCCCCATCCGCCGGTACTATGAGTCCTCGACCGCAGGTGTCCGCCCTCAACTCCCCCAGCCACCCATCATCGACGAATCTCGGTTTAATCGACACACAGCCGGAGAGTGTCGGGTTCTTAACTGCCCTTGCCGCACAGGAACGGAAGGTACTCGAGCTGCGAGAGGAACTACACCGTGCAGAAGCCGAGCTTGCCACTTTAAAACGACAATGGGCAATGGGCGAGAGAGGGAGGAAGAGGACGGAGATATTACACCATGCAGAGGCCTTGAAACCGTTGAAAGAACCTCCCCTGACTATTCTAGACGGGCCCGACCACTCAGAACCACCGGATGTAAAGCCCCATTTGGCGCAGGCCAAGCTCAGCAGAGAACTGGAGAGGCGGAACAGTCTCAGACGCTCTGCGTGTCCGTCGCCACTTGGTGATACTCCCGGTGGGACGATCTCGTCGAAGAGGAGAACCGTTTTCGAGAGCTCGAGACACACTAGAACGCTTTCGTTACTTTCACCAGCCAGTTTAGGCGAATTCAAAACGCCTTTCCCGCAGCCCGATGACGTGAGAAACAGCAACAGCATGAGGCCAGCAAGATCGCCCAGATCCGCAACACTGCCATCGAGTCAGACTGGCCCTCCTACTGCAGCAAGTCCAGCAGTCGCCACAGCGGAACAGAAAGCCCAGTGGCGAAAGACCTTACCACCTATCGCTCAAGACATTAGCACGGACGTTCTTGTGCAGACTGGCAAGCAGATGGCTTCTGACTTCCGCGAGGGACTATGGACATTTATCGAAGACATCCGCCAAGCCACCGTCGGAGAGGAAGGGATCAGTGGGACGGAATCGAGGTCCTCACAGCCATCACAGTCGACGTCGCGTGCTGGGAGGAGGAGTGGCGTGGGGGTCGACGTAGGTCGGGAGAGATCCACAGACTCTACTGCGAGGACGGGTAGACCTACGGCGTCAAAGAGGTTGACAAGCACTATTTCTACTACTTCATCCGGTAAAACCTCAAAGCCCGGCAATGACCAAGAGACGTCGTTCTGGAGTGAATTTGGCATTGATACTGCTGACCAGGCGGTAAATCCACCCAAGACCGCCGCACGGTCGACGACGAAAACAACCGCCGCTACCCAAAACGGGCAGAAAGGCGTAGAGCTGGCGAACCCACTGGACGAGGACGATAATTGGGATGTATGGGATACTCCGCAGCCCGTCAAGCACACCCCGTCGTCGAGTAGCTCGACATTTCCATCACAACGAGACCATTCCACATCTACGATTGCGAGCAGTCCGCGGACAAGTGCCAGGTTAGCAGTTTACCCTCTCGCCTCCGCAAAATATTTCGAGTTTTAATGTAACGTAGAATCCCGGTTAACTAACCCCCTCCCAGCTTTACAGACCTAGATTCCATCCAACCTGAACATGTGCCAGGCAGCAATAAACATGACGGCATCCCCTGGCCTTCCCTATCAAAACTTACCCCTTCGAACCTGACGAAAACTGCTTCGAATCTGATGGCGGAGTGGGAACGAAGTCTATCCCCCGCTCAAGACCGTGCTCACGATCACGCCGACTCCGCTCCGAGCAAAGTGGGTAAACACGATTAACGAACTACTACTGCCTTTCTTTTTCCCTTCTAACTTTCTGTCGATATATTATCTTTCTTGCCTTGGACATACTAAAAACTGGTCCTATGTACGACTATGTTAACGCTCTCGTGCCTGCGTCTATCTTTATATATCTCTATACCCTTGTGATAATTTACATATCTTTTGGATAAACTGGGGGAGTATCTTTCTGTTACTGCTGAGAAATCTTCCGTGATGAGAATGTTTTTTCGAGGCGATGTCAATACTCTTTTTGGTTTTATCAGTATTTATGTGGCAATGATCTTGTTTTGCGCTTCAAGTGTGCAATTTTCTATTCTTTTCAAGCCTCTTGGGATAGGCCTTTCTCCCTTTGTTTCAGGTGTGTTGGATATTATGTTGGAATTTGTCCTTTGTCCTGGACACTTGTAACTAATTGTTTGCTCCAGCCGCATGTTTTGGATCTAATGTTTTTCTTAATCTGTTTCCTTTCTTTTATCCTTTTGATGACTTGAAGACCCCCAATTCTTACCAATAATTGCCCAGTATATTAGACATTGAGTTTTATTTTTATTTTTCTAATGAACTTGTTCCTCAGAGCTGTTGGACAAATACTACACATCACCGTCGAGTTATATAGATGTAAATTTTTGGATATCAAAAACATTTATGTAATAAAACTGCTAATAAACAGTATTCGAAATGAAATCTCCCATATTTTTATACTATCGTGAAGATATTGGCTATTGCATGATCTCCTCTGGAGTGGTGGTGACATTTGGTTCGATTGGATGATATCTGCACCATTGGTCCGCGCCGCAATCCGTATAAAAGTTTTTTTCCCCCCCGTCATGCCGCAGCGGAGCAAGGACTGGCTGGTATAAACAATATCATCATACCGCAAAGACTGCCCCCGAACTTACGCAAGGGGTGATAGAAGGCAAAAAGGGGGAGGTATATACAATACATCCCACCGTAGCCCTTTTTTTTCATTCGACAATACGTTACTCACGCGATCGTCAACTTTTGAGCCCCGTTCCTCAGCGCTCGTTCCGCATCGCGACTTTTTCTTTTTTTCTCTAGCCTCCATCGAACAACTCACGAACTACAAAACGAAAACCCGCTCTGCTCATCCGAGATATAAGAGGACCTCCTTTTAAACCCGTCGCCTGTCATACCTGCGAGGAAAATCCCGGGATACCACTGAATCCAGCGGCCATTTACCTTTTCCCTACCAACAAACCAACCCGACACCCTCATTTTACATTTTTTACTGGTCATGAATATCCCCGGCCTCGGCAGTTTTGGGGGCGGTGGTGGCGATGCGTCGACGGCGGGAATGAACGATCAGGAGAAGAATATGGTTAAGACTGTAAGGAGATTATACCTACCGGCGCTTGCGTTTTTCTCCGTATAGGGTCTTTTACTAATTATTGGGTGGTGGGATTAGGTGACGGCCGCGATGGAGTCGTGTCCCGTTAAGTCAGTTATGGCGGGCGGTATGGGTTTCGTGCTTGGTGGAGCGTTTGGGTTGTTTATGAGCAGTGTATGTTTCCCCCCTCCCCTCTCTTATGGAATTCTCCCGCAAATATTGTTCAGGTCCTCCTGGGCCCCGGTCCCGTTATCAATAGACTACTAATCCCTTGAAATTGATTATCTAGATGTCCTACGACACCCCCCTCACACCTCAAGGCCGCGCAATATCCGCGCTCTCCACGCGCGAACAACTCCGCCACGGCCTCAAAGACATGGGTGCGCGCTCTCTTTCCTCAGCCAGGAATTTCGGCAAAGTCGGTGCTTTGTTTAGCATGACAGAGTGCTGTATTGAAGGACTGAGGGCGAAGAATGATTTGGCGAATGGGATGTTGGCGGGGGCGGTGACGGGGGGGATTTTATCCGCTAGAGCGGGACCGCAGGCTATGTTGCTGGGTATGGCGGGCTTTGCGGCGTTCAGTGGTGCGATTGATTTGTGGATGAGGCAGCCTAGTGAGGAGTAGAGAGGGGGGGGGATATAATAATGAGGAAATTTCTCTGGAGAGAGAGGTGGACTGGGGAGGATAGAATGGGTTTGGAAGCCCGGATATGATGCGCGCTTGGGATTGTGGGGATGATGGCGAGAGGAAAAGATGGGGATTCCCCCGCGAGCGCCTGCTGTCGCCTGGCTGCGGGGGGTTCGAGTGTTGTTTGTATAATATTGGGCTGCGTTGTGGGATGGCGGGTTTGGCGTCTCCCGCCCTTTCCCGCTCCAGTCCTACGGCGTTTCGATTTGGGTGATAGATATAGGGATTTCTTTTGGAGCATTTAGGGGCGTTTTTCGATGGGATTTATGCGTTTTAAGGCTTGCGGCCTTTTTACTTTTTCTTTTGCCGCTTCTTTACGAGCTAACTCTCTCCTGTCGATATGCTGGGTTTATATATAGAGAGATATTGGTTATCTACTGTACAATTAGAGATGTGTTCTATGATACCTTGAGCATGTTTGTAGACACCAGACAGTGATGGAGAATTGACCGGGAGATTTTCCACAGAATATTTTCAAAAAGACTATTGTTATGTGTGTCGGAGAGAGGAGAGTGGCCTGACCAATGCAGGGTTCATTCGTCGACACGAGCATTTGTTTCCTTGGCCCATGCATGGGGAAACAGGGAATCCAACCTGCATCTATAAACTACTGTCAGTCAAACTATGTACTGTATACCTAGGTACATACTTCCCGACTTCATGCTCGGATACATGCCACAAGTAGCCCAGAGCTATGACGTGGTGCGCAGAAAGCACAACCCGTGCAGCCCTATGATTGGCCCCGGCCCTTCAACCAATATCCGCTGCTATCCAGCTATGCAGCTCCGATGATGCTTTCATGCTTTCCCGAGACGGGCTCCCACGTAACTCATCCAGCAGAGCACGATGCAGTTTCAATCTTCTCCATCAAGGGCCTCGAACTTCTTGTCATTCCAACCCTCATCTGCAGGTCCAATGGGCGAAAAGACACAAAAAGCACAAAAAGCACATCGTGTGCGTCGCTGGGTTGCGAGACTTTTTCCTGCCTGCTGCGTCCGTGACATGGCTGAAACTTCTTCTGACCGCCTGCCCTGCCCGTTCCGCCGGCTCTAGCCGTTCTTGCCGAATGTTCATCCCATCAGGAGACTTTGGACCTGCTCAATTGGAAGGGAGGAGACGCATGAGCTTGCATAACCTTCCAGGCTTCTGGCTTTTTCTTTGATAGCTAATGGGTTAGTTAGGTAGGGCAGTGTGAGAGGGTTTCGGCCGAATGACAACTGCTGACGTTTGAGTCATTTTTGTATCTTCGCTGAAGACTTCGATAACTAACTTAGCCTTCTTTTTACTTTGATATATAAAGAGAATTGTCCTTGGAGAGAGAGCTTTCGAAAACTTGATTGTGTGCTGGCAGCCAGTGAGCTTCTTTGCTACAAAAATGATTACTGTGAGTGCTGCGATATGTACCTGCCCGCAACTACCAGCTGTGGAGATGCTATTCTTCTTCCGTCAATATATACATTGAGGGTATAGCTTGCTAATATTACTCCAGAAACTAAAGGACCCAGGCGAGCCGCCGCTCAACAGAGAAGCTCCTCTCAGGGATCTTATATCCAGGTACGCTTATGCGCTGTCTACCTCCCGCGATCCCAGAGCCATCAGCGTTACACAAAGACAGGCTAACTCGATTATTTCGTTGTAGTTTCATCACCACAAAAGAACCTTATAATCGTAACCATAGCGCCATCCCTATAATCGAAGCTTCATCTCATGTTGTCACCGTTGACGGCGAGGTCGAGACACCCCTATCACTCTCCGTATCACAATTGAGGAACGACTTCGTACAACATGAAGTCATCGCTGCCCTGCAATGTGCAGGCAATCGACGGCATACGATGAGGACGCGGCTAAAGGAGGTCGCAGGCATTGACTGGCTAGACGGTGCTGTCATGAATTGCAAATGGAAGGGCCCAAGATTGAGGGACGTGCTGATAAAGGCGGGTTTGAAGGAGAGAAACCACGAAGGGAGCAAATTGCACGTTGCGGTTGCGAGTCATCAGCTGGAGTGCCAGGATGATGATTACTATGGTGGGAGTATTGAGTTGTGGAGGGCAATGAGGGTGGAGGGGGAAGTTATTCTGGCACTTGAGGTGGGGCGGAACTCCTCTGCTTTTTGCGAGACTGGTGTAAACTCATCCCTGCTTACTATGTTTTTTCTAGATGAATGGCAAGCCACTCGCCCCAAGCTATGGCTACCCCGTCCGTGTCGTGGCGCCTGGTATTGCTGGTGCGCGCTGGGTCAAGTGGCTGGATAAGATCTCCGTTCAGAACACCGAGTCTCCTAATTTCTATCAGCAACACGATTACAAAATACTTCCTCCTGAAGCTCTGACGTGGGAAATCGCGGAGGATTACTGGCACAGGGTACCTGCGATACAATGTATGCCCGTCAATTCCGTCGTCGCTGTCCCTGGGAATAACGAGACTGTTCGACTACCTCAAAACGGGCTCCTGGAAGTCAAGGGATATGCTGTACCTAAGGGCGATCAGGGACCAGTGACCAAGGTCGAAGTATCAGCGGACGGAGGCAAGACTTGGGTCAATGCGGAAATCAACTACCCAGAAAACTATAGCAAATGGAGCTGGGCGCTATGGAAAGCGTCGATCAAGGTCGATAAGGGCTCGAATAAGACTATCTACAGCAGAGCGACCGACGCGGGCGGAAACGTTCAGCCGGAACACTGCGAGTGGAATCTGCGTGGCATCGGGTATAATGCGTATGGCTCGTCGTTCAATGTTACCATTTCCTAAGTTCCCGGTTTCTGGCGAATGCTTTTTTTATGGTGTTCTTTGCTTCTTGCGTTGCGGTACGCGGAGTTTAAAGGGCGCATGGATGGGAAAACGTGCTTTCTGGGAAGCAGATTTCGGTGTTTTTCGATTTCTTGCGTTTGATGATGGTTGCTCTGCTATCATGGGCGTGATGATATTCTTTGAGGGTTTAGCTGACAGCATACATACCTAGGTAGTTTTATATGATCCTAATAATGCCTTTTCCTACTTTGGGTAGAAGCAATATGCCGGCTTCGAGTAACCTTGCATGATGGCTCTTGTCTTTGCCGTGCTTTCCGCACTCGGCCATCTACTTTTTCTCATCGCTTTGCTGGGAGACTGCTGGGAGAGCTGATGTTTCTAGGCCTACGGTGAACTTGCTATGCTGGCATGCTCTGTAGAAAGATAATTGCATACCCTCTTTCTTCCCCGTTCTCCTACGCAGGACCCATTCCGCAGCATTTCTGCCACTATTTTCCGCCCATTTGCTATGCTTCTTCACACAAAATTGGCCCTATCTTTAACCCCCCCTTCCTTCTGCGACTAACGAAGGATGAGTATTGAATCTTTGCCCTCTATGCTGCCATTCCCTACGCTGCCCACATACGTAACTGCGCCCCCCTATTTTCCATTCCCGTTTTCCCCCCAGCAAAGTCACCCTTTCATACCAGTCACATCCCCTTTCTACCACCCGCGGTGGGGATGGCTGATTGGATGAAGGGATACTATGACTCCATCCATGGCGTTACAACACGATTCACCCGGGCCCGTATCCTCCGCCACCTTCTTCTCATTACGCGGACAGTATTCAATCTACCCCCAAATACCTGCACGTTTAATGAATATTCCCCCGTTCTAGAACCCAACCCCGTCACGGCTTTCACCACCCATGACTCACGCAGGGAAATCCCCATGGAATATTCGCACGTCGGGCAGTGACTGCGCGGTCTGGGACGGAGCCACCCAGGGAGAGGAGAGGGGTATAAATACCCCCTTCCCACCCTCCTTCCTTCTTCTTCCTTTCTCTTTCTCTTTCGCACAGCAAAGAGGATTGTGGGCTTCGCACTCGTCCTCGTCCCTCGTCCATCGACCGACTTGGACTTGTTCTTTTTTCTTCTCTCTTTTCCTTTTCCCTTTTTCCTGCTATCTTTTTTGAGTCTGTCCTGTATGTCGGCCTTATATTTCTTTTCCCTTCCCTATACCTTGCAAGGCCCGTGTGCCATCCCCTTCGATCATCACATTCGTTCGCCCTTTACGGTATAATACCATCGATGTCATCATACATATGCGGCTTTACGGATCGCCTTCATCGCCCTCATCGCCCTTTGCCTAACTTAGGTGTCTGGATATCATGTCCGTCACCTGGTACGATACGATGTCATCGATTCATTATACCTCGGCCACCATGTGTCACCCCCTTCGCTCCTTCGAACATCTCCTTCGAGCGCCATATTCAATCATCCTTCCCAATATAATATGACCTATATATGCGACTCTACACATCGCCTTCATAGCCCTTTGCTCAGCTTAGGTGCTTGGACATCATGTCCGTCACTCGATACTATGCGATTCTATCGATGTGGTGCCCTCAGTGCTTCTCCTCCTCTTGCTCCCACTAATACGAGTGGTGTCCTGCTGGGTAAGTGTTTCCATATTGGTTACTCAGATGATCTACTAACAGCTTCTAGTGCTCTCAGTACTCGTCTTGTCCATCTATAATCCATCATGTCAATCACCGCTTTCGCACGTTATGCTATCTTCTGATCGACATGTATACCAACCTGGTGTCACGATAGAAGATTGTTCGGCAAATGTCAATTAGTTGTTCGCCTTTTATACATGTCGCATCGATATACATATGCTCATGCCATATCCTCCTCTCTTTTACGGTTATGGATGCGCCCCTTCTTCACGGGATAGCCCAGTGGCCCCCAGGTATGACAGGCATGGAAACCTTCCAGCTGGCTTGCAACTTTGGCCTGCGTATCTATTGTCGCGTTGTGTACCATTCTCTCACTCAGCCATTTGTCCGACAATCCCCTGCATACTGGCTCCTGTATATAGCCCTCCGCGAAGACCACGCAACTGACCTGGTATCGTACCCGTACTCCACTAAGTTTGCGAGAGCCGTCTCCCCACCACACCATCTCGCACGTCGATCGAGAGATATATTGCGTGCTTCCCATATACTACAACGCTGCTACGGTTGCCTTGTATTCAACGAGCTATTTCGCGCGTGCTATACGATCAACTACCACGGTTTAAATACTGTGTGCGGTATGCTGGATGTACTTGTACATGAGATACTTTGCGCCTTTTACTCGGCGTCTTCATCACCACATTATCACCTACATCTACGCCGTGTGTGGATGGTCGCTCCTCCGCCTATTGGGGACTTTTCCTTCGGTGTCCTATTATCTGATGCATAGTGGATATACATTCGTGTCGCATTCCAGATTTTTCCATGTTATCTTCGGCTCTTGGCAAATGACGAAAACTTTGTGTCAATTCTCGGTGCGCATATCAACTGCTCTAAGAAATAGTCCTTCTTAGCCACCATAGATCAGCGACTCGCCGCATTAGAGCCAGACGCTCCTCACTTGTCAGACACACGCCAAACACAACTGGGTTTGGTAAACCCCTTCTCAATCAGCCTCAGGAGGTATACAAGCATCGCTATATTTTATGTTCTGCCGCACATCTTGGCGAGACTAGACCAATAGAACAAGAACTGCGCGACAAAGCGAAAGTGACAGTTAGAGATGCAGCATCTAGTTCGAAAACCGGCTTTACCAAGATCCAAATCACCCACATGGCACATCGAGTCTTATTAGCTGATCTTCTGCTGTGGATTTCTAAGGTTGACCTTTTGTAGTTCAACAAGCTTTCTACCAGCTATCCCACAATTATTACATTCTCGCCATGTTCCTTGGCCTGATCCCATTCATAAATAGCAGTCTAGTTGATCTAACTAGCAGGGAAGTTACCACCAGTAAAGAGATTACTGACAACAAAGTGGCATGGTGAAAGCATTGAAGAGTCGCCATGCCATGCAAATCTGGATATGATTGTTGCAAGCAGTTCCAATATGAAAGATGGCCTGATAGGCATTCGTGATGATTTGCATGTACAAGACAATGAACTCCTAGGATGCACAGTTGTGATGTCAAACTTTCTAGCTGTCTCTCTGACTCTCTATCTTGTGAGTATGATATCTACTCTCCTACTCCTCTTGCCCACCATATCCTTTCTGTTTTATTTATGCTGCATTCTTGACTACTGACATCTCATGTTTTTCCTACCAGTGCTGGAATAGGAAAGGATCCTGCAAAAGAGCACAGACTGAGTGCGCGAGTTTATTAAAGAACTGCAGCCATAGGGCCCTCGACCAAGTGACTGGCTCGTGGAGATGGGCATATCTATCCTACTTTCAACACCAAAACTGTGATCGAACTAGTCGCGAGGTGCACCAAACCATCCTAAATATCCTCGGCGGTGCAGCAACCTCCATCCGTCCTGGAAAGAAAATACGCGCGATCGTATGGGCGCCCCTGGTCGCACTAGAATCGGTAGACCCGGTCTGGGAGGGCGGAGTAGGCTATTATCGATAAGGAGAAAGAGGAGAGAGAGAAGGCTGCGTCTCAGTTGCGCCTAGTGGGGTCAAAAAGAACCACAGAGACATTCTCACTCGACTACCCCCACAACATGTGCGGTCGTTGCGCTAGGAAGGTAAGGGAATATAACAGAATGAGGGTGCATAAAGGTAGCACAAGGATGCTAATAGTTAGTAGCTGGCTGAGAATCCCGGGATTCACTGCAGGCTTTGCTGCAAAGCAAAGCACAAATGTGAAGCAATCCCCGAGTATTTGCAGTCAGGTCTGTTCTCGCTTCAAGCTCCCGCAGGGCGGTGTCATCTTCGCCCCCCGGGACCTGTGAGACCTTGGACGCGCTCCAGCAGCGCATGGATACCGCGTTGGACGCGGACGGCGATGAGGTGGCGGCAACAAATGCCACCACTTTTTGTGTTTAACTGTCGTCCTCATCGCGACATCTTCTCACCCTCATGAAAACGCATTTAGCTCACTGCCAACTTGCATTCACCGTCAACAGCATTTAAAGGAAGGCTACCCTCGCGTTTGTCCATAGCGTCGATAACCATAACTTGCCTCTTTCATACAGCGGTTGTACGAATGGAAATTTTTGATGTTGGTTACCAGGTCCTTCATTAGCACTGATCTTCCGTGTGGTCGCCTTACTACCGGTGCCCACTTGCGTGCTGCTCCGACGAGTCCAGTCGATTCTTTTGTCTGCCGTGCTTCATCGCCATCCTTCGCTTTGTGAAGAGCATTTGCGAAACATGGAAATGCCTGAAATGCGCCCTCCATGCCGTATTCTGGTACAACATACTATTCAGGTATCCAGCCACCACACCCAAGGAAGATCTTCTCCTGATTAGACGCGATCCATACATACAACACGAATAAAGTCGCTGTCATAACCCATGCGCCTTGCCTATCGAAAGTGCAAAGGAAGAAGGAGAAGGACGATAAAAAGACAACTAGGGCGAGGTCCTCGTGCTATCCCATGGCAGTAATGCTCTGCATAAGATGGGTTTCAAAAAACCGAGCTGCAACGGCTGAAAACCGCTTTGGCGAAGGAGGAGGCAGAGTGCGAACGAAAGCGCGCAAAGATTTAGCGACTGGAAACTGAAGAGGAGGCAGAGGAGCTATCCGCAATATCCTCTTAACAGCTCCTGATTTGGGATTTTCCGAGGATGGACAACAATCCGAGTCACGCTAGCTGATCTAGGCATTGTGGAACCATGTTGCAAGCACGTCTGCTTTTGCTGGGCCAAAGGGGTGGCTCTATCACTAGCGGGATGACGAGGCTCTCAGCTGCGAAAGGCTGTGCGGTGATGCATTTGGCCAAGGCGACAAAGCTCTACGTAAACGATCAGGAAAATTCGTCAAAAGATGAATCCAAGGACCTTTGAGAAAGAGACCATACTAGTGGTCCGCAGACTTTTCGTTCGCGAAAAATTGGAAGCTGCCTGGAATCTGTTGGACCAGCAGTAATCCATGGAGGTCACTGCGCAAGGTTGTGCTTTTTGCCTAGCGGAGTTTTTTTCTGAATCTTAGTGGGCGGGCGCAAGTTCTCTGGCGCCTCCGCGACTTCTGCCGCGAAAAGAAAGTTTCTCTCGCAGCCCGTAAGCCGGCTGTGAAAGACGGATTAATATCGCTGGCGGCTCTCCCCCGACTCAGGCAGGCTACTTGAGCAAAAAAGCTACTCGTAACATCTTACCACGAAAAAAGGTCACCGCATCAAACTGGTTCTCCTTAGATGAAGGTGAATGAAAACCGAATGGTAGATTTACGGATACCATATCGACTATCCGATAATACAAAACGGAGAATAAAAGAAACATTGGTCTCCTCACGGATTCAGGGTGGATATTTTGACGGCATACACCATTAGCATGAATAGGGTGCATGTTGCTTCAGCTCTTACTGGAAGGCACAACTATGCATTTGAAATATTGTCCGCGTCGCTGAGCCTCACCTCCCTCATAGGAGTAGATTGAAAGCTAAAAATAAGCTCTGCGTTTAGGGCGCCTATCTATGCTATCACTATCGCACAAAAATCACCTGCATCCACATCCCTACTATCATCTCCAAGCCCACTAGCCTTGGTCTTTCGAACACTTCAAGCAATAGAATATGAAGTGAAATTATTTATTCAACAGTTTATTGCCCAGATCAAGGAGCTTAGCCTGGATGACCGAGAAATTACAAGCCGCGACCTCCAATTTGAGGGAAATATGGGAGTGCTCTATACGGTATTACTTGAAGGAGGGTATTGAGGGATCACTCAGCAGCTCGCTCTGAGTCGTTGCCTCGATTCTTCGCTTCCATGAAATCAATTCCGCCTATCTTTCCGGTATGGTCCTCTAGAACCTGGGACCGTTGTCGCAGGTGAGTCGCAACGTTGCGCGCCCGCGGCCACGCTGCCTTCTCCTTTGTCGGAGGGTCAGTTGTCTGATTGCCCTGCCAGAGCTGTCTGTCTCACCCCGCCACCTCCCCTGTTGTGCTGCCCTTCACCTTGCCGCCGCTGCGCTCCTCCCGGCCGCCGTTGGTATTTGACGTGGTTCAGAATGTGGGGTTCACGCCGTACCCGCAGGCTACCGAGGCGAGCGTAAATGGTTCGAATTCGAGACTCTTAAACTAGCACAAAGTTATAAAATGCAGGCAAGTGAGAGAGCGTCGAACTTGTCCATTGGAGCGACTCGGTGCATCTCCGCTGTATAGGGTTCGGGATTCAGCCACATGCATTATCAATAACATGTGTGTATTCCGAACTTTTACGAATTGGTTCAGATTTATGCTAAATTGAAACAAGGAAATTACTGCTATCAAACAGAAAGAGGCAGTGATTAATTCAATACAGATTCAATCATTTGCTGGGCACAAGAATGTGTCAGAGGACCCAGATGAGTTCGTAAAGAATGTGGAATGTGAATGTGATATGAGGGTCGACAGAGATGCTGACAAAGTGAGCCAACCACTGACACTGCAGTTCATCTTCTATAAGTACCTATACAGACACTCAGAACTAGTGTATGTGCCTGATGTCCACTTACAGGATGTAGTGAGGAAAACAAGTTGACAGGTTTATCTGCCTAATATCAAAAGCAGACATGAAGAGAATGCTTCCCCCCAGGGTGACAACTATATGCGAAAACAATGCCCAGGATAATGACACTTGAGGGTGCCGCCAGTTGCAACCTCATTTAGAAATGTTGTTTAACAAACATATACGCCATGGTCATCTATATTACCACTTGGAAGAGGGTCAAATACGATTTACCACGCTATACCCGCCGTGGGCCGCCCGCCTCCTCCCTGCTAATACTGCCTTGCGTGTGACAATCGCAAACATTCTTCAAACTCAGCGCGCCGAGTGGAATGGAGACATATTCCTAGCCTATCATACCAGCAGCACATGGAGCAATATCCTTGATTGCCTATGCTCGTGGGACGGGTACTTGCTCATCATCCGTGTCCCTGGCCGGATCGTTTTTAACTCCCTCGGCATGGATAACCATCATGAGTAGTAGGACATAGGAAGCCATCTTTTGGGGCCTTACCCCACTGCTTGCCGCCGCACGGAGCTCCGCTCGGAGCTTACGAATGTTGTTACTATTACTGTTTTGACCTGCTGTTACCACTTTTCACTTTAAGGATTGTGCTGCACACTTTTCATAGCACGGAAACCTTCACGATATCATCATGAACCCTATGAAGCGGAGAGCGAGTAGTCTTATACATGGCTTCCTATACCTCCCTTTTCAACATTTATGAGGAAACTATGCCTCATTTCCGAGTAATGTGGTCCGACTATATCTGTTGCAGCAGCCGGACCACTTAAAAGCGCTATTCGCCTTTTGCACCAGCCCAACAGCACCTCATAACTGGCTACAACGCCTAATTCAGCGGCAGCTGCTTCCAGGCCAGGTTCCGCTCCGCGAATCCCATCGACCTGATGCTTTGGTGTCCTTGTCCGCCGATCGATACATTGTATGCACCGTATATAATGTCGAAGCTGAACTTCTGCTGTGGATCTCTAAGGTTGACCTTTTGTAGTCCAGCATATAACCCTGAAACATAAGCAGGCGCGGTCCGAATCTAATCGCCAGATCAATAGTTCGAAAAGAACTTCGTGGCCGAAAAAAATGGAAACGGGACTCAGTATGCGCAAGGCGATAAACTTCTGCATTTAACTGAGGGAGGAATCCTGATTCATGTGCGAGGACCTTCTGGCCGCCGAAAAAGTACACCAAAAGAATGTCGGCTGAGCTTTGACCCCTGTGTCACGAAAGATGTATGCAGGATGATGGGCCTTTTCGGCAGGCGCCCTTGTGTTTGGTATATCGGAACATCACGGTTCTTGTGGGAATTCAGCCTAGGCAGGTGCCAAGCACGCCTCACAGAGGAATGAAAAGAAATCGATAATCCGGATCATGCCTACATTGCGTTTGTTCCGATAAACATAGAACTCATCAGGTTATGTCTTCAACCATAAACTGGGCTTGGAATGCGGTGCGTCATCTTGATCCAGGCTGTCCTTTCTCTGAACAAAACCTATCACGGTGAAGACAGATCGTGAAAGGAAATTTGCCAAAATACATTACAGGGTCCGCCCTGCCATGGTTGGATTGGAACATAACGCTGCCGCCCTTTTGTCTGCTGCCACGATACGACTCGCTTCACTTTTTACATTGCCAATGATGCTGGCGTTCTTAGCAAAAGGCCAACCTAATCTTCACGCCGTAATCTGACACCATAAGTACCATGTTGTGATGAATCTATGGTGAAAAATGAAGGGGAATGTTGCGAAAGACACGAAGAAGTAGCAAGAGCAACCGAAGGACAGGGCTCTCATGCTTCATATCACGCATGATATGGGCCCTGCACCCACCTCGATCATCCTTGGTTTACTGGACATTTGAAAAAAGGGTACACTAAAGTTTACAGCATTATCGAAACTTTGGAGGAAAGCTGTGAAAAGGTTTGAAGAACTGGATATTTGTTTGTTTTCCACCAGCTGCTCAGCACGAGATTGAGTGTCTTCTGAAATTACTGGGCTTCGATGTCTTAGTCCTCCGTTCTGCTATGACAAGACAATGAGCTGAAGAGTATTTCCAATAATTTTTACTTCGGGTCTCTCACGACTCATCGACTGCCTCCCATCATGGATAGGTCGGAACCTAGCACACCTTGCCCCCGCAACACTGTCAGCTGCACTAATTGGCGTTATTTATTGTTCAAGTCCTCGGATAGCTGCCTGACAGCCAATCTTGGTACTGAAAGTGCGACACCTATCCGGGTGTCCAGATGGCTATATCCCCCCTCAAGGTATACTGCCCCATCACAACCACGCTATGATGATCATAGTTCGAACCTCGTGTCAGTGTTACTGCCGTAGGGTTTACAACCTGCACCAACGTTGAAATAAGCTTCTTGTGTGCGGGCTTGGCATTGTCTTGGCGCGTGCTTCTGTGAAGTCTTCCCAAAGGCTACTTTGGGATTAGCAGTAATCTATAGAGGTCACCACGCAACGTTTGTGCTTTTGGCCGAGTGGAGTCTTCTCAGCTACCCCTGGAGTTGAAAATCGGAGGCCTGTCGGAGGAAAGAACCGACTTGCTATACAGTCTATCTTTTCTAATTCCTGCCAGCCATACGGAGAATGGCAAGAAAGTTGTAGGACGGGTTGCGAAGGCACCTTTGTACCCGAACAACTTTGTATTCCCGGGGGATTCAAGCTCGGTCGTGTTTCGCTTGCGACGTTATTCTTCGGTCCGCCTCAATGGCATTTACGCCCCAGTAAGGCGATCGCTATATCTGCGCCGAAGTGGCTGCCCATTCACAGGCCAATCTTGCCACACGGGTAAAGCTGTGTGTCAGATCAGCAGTAATCCATAGAGGTCACTGCGCAACACTGGGCTTTTGGCCTAGTGGAGTTTTTTCACCGTGGCATGATCTTGAGGAAGCTGGCGACAACAAGGCAAAAGCACATCTAGCCTGGGGCTAAAATTCTTACCTTCTGGGATGTTATGGCAGATGTCCTCGAGTATCGCTGCATTACGAAGTCACAAGCGTTCGCTCGACTCTATCGACTCTACGACCACTGTCGTCGCTCCGGTCGCCAATACCGACCACGTTTTAACGATTATTGGTGCTTTCTTAGCTGGACAACCTGACAGCTCTCAACCGTAGCCTCTAGGGGCAGGTGGACAATCTGCAGTAGGAACTCTGGAAGGCCTGTGCGGCTGCGGCTGACGCACAGCGCTTGAGACCGACAGTGACGACGAGCGCAGTTGTCCACCCCTCGACGTCGGAAGCAACAGTTCTGGTCCGACAAACGACATCAACACCAACCTGATGAATTCACGGACATGCTGCGCGCTGATCGAAAGTTGGAGTTGGAGCAGCGGCATTCTAAGGGGCTGGGCTGCTGGCTCAACGACGCGAACCTGCCCGGGACATATGACTACATTAAGAAAAAGGCGAGGCTCAGGGGAGCCTATTGGAGTTGGCGAACCTCGGCAGTGATCTTATTTGTTACGTGAAGGTGTTTGTACCCTTGCTATCTGTTTTCCACAGCAGCCCATGCGTTGGCTTCTGAAAGCACCGCTGCTCTTAGGCCCCTTCTGGCTGTCTTTTCAACGAAATACCACTCCCGGTTCTTCCATTACTGGCGACGGCGTGTCCACCAATACGGACATTCTCGCTAGCTACGCTCCCGTCGACGAAGGAACTAGCGGCACCGAGGCCATGCACCAACAGCAGTGACCAGGCTGGGTTCGGCGAAATGGAAGCCAGGCTGGAGGTTTGGATTGGGGACTGACCAATACGAAAAGCAAGACAAAAAAGCTCGATCCGGTCGTCACCCCAATGCAAGACGAGAATATTGATGCTGGAATGGCTTACAATCGGCAATTCGATCCTAATACTAACAACACCAACTCCCCAGTTACGCTGGTGTGGTTTCAGCATGGACGTCTGGTTACTAACGGACGGGAGTGGACTCGAACAGGAATCGTCTGAGCGCCAATAGTATCGCAAGCAGGCACAGAGGGGACCATCTGCACTGTGAATGAAATTATCGTTATGAGGCAAGATCAAACCCCTGGCGCCACTGGCCGTTCTTGTTATCTTTGGGGATGGGCCGCATATGCAGTCGTCTATTTCGAATTTGGCTCCCCACACCCTAAATCAATGGGTCACGCTTCTCGATGCAACTGCGACCGTCAGAATCTCCACTCAGGCAGGGCTATCTCGTTGCTAGCAAGTCATTTCGATTAACCCATCTGCTCGTCCCACGCGCTAACTAACAACCACTGAGGTTAAGACGGAGCCAGTTCGTCTGCTTGGAGGTTAGTAAGCGACTGCACGAGTTTCCGGAGCCCGAGGTCTTTGTTGAAGATGTAAGCAAATCCAACTATCGTGGAGGCGATATCCCCTTGAAAACTCTCTGGATTGTATTCCACTCTCCGCAGCAAGGAATAGGGAATTTCAGGACTCAAAATATGTGTTAGTAGGATATATTTGCCTAGGTGTTCATAACTATTTCCTGTCACTTTTGGCTACACCTGATCACCGCCGCACCGCTGCACAGGTCTGACTCTGAAGTGTTGAGTGAACCTTTGTGATCATCATGGTCATGGTGGTTGAGTACTGCACATCACAGGATGCAAGACATACAATAAAAAAGCCAAATCATTACTACAAAGGCAATTTGTGAGAGAAGGTAGATTGCTGCCAGAGTGGTTGAACACCATTGCCAGGGCTGAAGCAAGTCAGCTGCTGATCTCAATATTGTGAACAATGCAAAATTCTCACACACCATTGATGTCTACCCAGCAATTGGCAGAGTGATCCTTGCACCAGGGTAAAGTGTCAGAAGCATGAGCTGCATGGATTGAGCTCTGATCGAGAGTCTGACTACCTTCGCTGTCAATGAGCTAAAGCTGGAGTCAGCTGGATACCTTCTCCGTTTCTCCAAATTGAGAGTCCGACTTAGCGCGAAAAATGGGAACGATTTCCAACGAGATATGCGACCTACACCGCCCCCAAAGCCCTGGGCTCCACCAGATAGAGTCGGACTCATTGCGTGGGTTTCTAATGCGGCCTGGGTATAATGATACATATTTTGAAATTATCCATCAGAATCTCTGTATTTTCAATAAGAAATATGATATGCCAAAGCACATTCAGGATACTTTTGCCCTTATAGGAGATCCTGGCACCTTAGTGCTTAATGCAGGCTTCGAGATCTGCGGATTATTGAACGGCTCGGTGACAGGGAAGTGTGAATTACCTTGACACCTGTCTATTATCGCTATTACTCTCGAGAGCTCAATGAGATGGGCGTGATGCTGCTTTTCAGTCGAGAAATATGCGCATAGGATGTGGACTATGGAGGAATTGCTGAGGCTTCCCAACAACAAGTGTGTAGAACGCTGTACATCATATGGGCCGCAATTTAGAATGGTCCCAAGCCAATAGGTTTAATTAGCCATCCGGCCAAAGTACGGCACTGAACTTGAGCGCTGGCTCGTTCACAACTCTGTTTCCTCAGCGCTACTACACGTCGCGCAGATTCCATAAAAGTGTTCTGGTTTTATTGATGGCGTGTCAACTGGCTTAGATTTCAATGGCATTCGTGCTATTGCCGAGGTTAGAGATCGTATCGAAGCACACTGCAACCGGCCTAAATACAAATGTGCTGGGATACGAGCCAGTGCTTGGTATACTGCGTTGTACTGGTAAAGCGATCATGGCCTCGAGATTGCACCTACTAGTGCCCAGCACGTGAGGTAAAGCAATGGACCGGCCACTGTAGCACAAACCACGGCAACCAGTGCCAGGTATGGTTCCCTGCCGGGTAACTTACATGAAGTCCGTCGCTACGCCTTTCGTGCGTTTACCACACGCCTTGAAGCACCCGTTGCAGAGCCTATAATGTTACACTGGGGATTTGTGGTGGTCGTGCTTACCTGAAAAATGTGACGAGCTAATGATCGCTCTGATCGAGGACGTTGACCATGGCTTAATATCAGTTGATCTTCTGCTATGGATTTCTAAGTTAATAACATCGCCATTCCAATGCCTAAGCGGAAGTTGGATCTTTTTTGTTCATCGACAACCTTGGAAGAATCCAATGTGAGCATGCACGAGCGAAGCTTGGATCAACTCAGCCACCTCTATGATTGGGTCGTTTCTCATCGATTTCACGCGAGGGTTGAAAGTACCACCCGTTCTTCTACTTCATTTTGTCAAAATGAAAAGAGAAATCATCGTTATGTCCGCCTACTGTGTTACGGACTAACAGGAATCATTGGTTAAAAGATGACCCAGGAGAAAGAGATGCAGTGGAACTGGAAGAACTCCCAGAGCTGGAGATCATGTAATAGGGAAGTCATGTGACAGAGAATGATAGACTCAGTAGACTTGGTAGACCTGGTAGATTCAGATCTACTATATCTATACAATCTACCAGATCTACTACAGGATTTTCATTATATATATAAAGGATGTGTTTCCCCCACCCTTAGGAACAGAAGTCTTCTACTTTGTATTCAATAACAATACTGATCTTAGACCTACTCTTAGTTCTAGATCATTAGCTACAACAGTACTGCAATTCTACTTTGATATTATATATACCCTATCTTTGTATTCTATTAGACCTTCCCTGATATACAGTGCAAGGCTGTCCTCTAGCTGGATTACTTTGTTTCTTTGAAGAAGTAGATTACCCCCCATCACTACAGTGAGCCAAGGCCCACAATACTGGCTTAGGGTAATAAACAAGCTTGGTGTATACCAGAGTGTATCTTCTAAGAGTATTATAGATCCCTGAGATTTAGTTGAAGTTCTGCCCTGCTTAATCAGACAAGGTACTTTATAATACATTGAATATCTATTTTTTAAAGTATCAGTTTAAAGAATATAAAACTACAAACTTCTTCAAAATCTTTTAACTATACAAGATTATAATAACTCTCTTTATCTTTCAATTATACAAGATAAAAAATACTTTGTTGATTCAGGTAAGTATCACTCTAGCTTAAGAAGAACTAACTAATAGAAAGATATATCTACAGCAGTTACAGTACAAGCCTTACTGGCTTGAATTCAGAAGCTTGAGACCAAGGTTAAAAAGCAGCAAGAAATAATTAACTAGATATATAAACAAGCAGTCAATATTAAGAATTAAGTTACAGTGCAACTTACAAGCCAGGAAAAGGAAAGTATTGTAGAGAAAGTAAAGATTCAATCTTTTAATAAAACTAGAAGCAAGCTCAGATCTTTTCTAGTATACCTTAAGATCTACTTTCAATTCAATACTAAGTTAATGAAAACTGACAAGTGCTTGATAGCAGTACAACACCTGCAAGAAGAAGCAGCAGTATAGATACAACTCTATCTGATAATATAGTTTAGCAGAAAAGATACTGGAGATCTTACATTTATTAAGATTAAAAGAATTCTTGTAATAAAGGATTTTGAACTGTTCAAGAATATATTAACAGTAAATTTTAGAATCACCAATAAAAAAGCAACAGCTGTGCAGAAAATCAGACAGATTCAATAAATAAAAA
Source organism: Polytolypa hystricis UAMH7299 (assembly GCA_002573605.1). Taxonomy (NCBI): domain Eukaryota; kingdom Fungi; phylum Ascomycota; class Eurotiomycetes; order Onygenales; genus Polytolypa; species Polytolypa hystricis. The sequence continues at coordinate 65,235 of PDNA01000081.1, forward strand.
ATACAGCTGAATATCTAGTAGAATTCCAACAACTAGCTGCAGTATTGAACTGGAATAATAGTGTATTAGTAGGAGCTGTATACAACAGGCTCAAAAAAGAGGTCAAGGATAAGATAGTAAGGTTGGAGGAACAATCTAATATACTATCTGAAATAATCAAACATGCAGTACACATAGATACAAGGATTTGAAAGAGATGCCTAGAATAAAAAAGCTACAAACAGTTTTTAAACTACACAGTAAAATAACAGATTGTTACAGACTAACAGAAATTATTGATTAAAAAATAACCTAGAAAAAAGAGATACAGCAGAACTGAAAGAACTTCTAGAGCTGGAAATTATATAACAGAGAAGTTATATAATAAAAAATAGTAGACTCAGTAAACTCAGTAAATCTAGTAGATTCAGATCTACTATATCTATACAATCTACTAAATCTACTACAGGATTTTTATTATATATATAAAGGATGTATTTTTCCCACCTTTAGAAATAAAAGTCTTCTACTTTGTATTTAATAACAATATTGATCTTAGATCTATTTTTAGTTCTAGATTACTAGCTACAACAGCACTGCAATTCTACTTTGATATTATATATACTCTATCTTTATATTCTATTAGGCCTTTTCTAATATACAGTGCAAGGCTGTCCTCTAGCTGGATTATTTTATTTTTTTAAAGAAGTAGATCACCCTCTATCACTACAGTGAGTCAAGGCCCACAACACTGGCTTAGAGTAATAAGCAAGCTTGGTGTATACCAGAGTATATCCCCTAAGAGTATTACAGATCCTCAAGATTTAGTTGAAGTTCTGCCCTGCTTAATCAGACAAGGTACTTTGTAATACAGATATACAGAGAAAACTACAATTCTTACAGACCATGATCTATAGAGTTAGATACAACTACAAGAAGTCAGGACCATGAAAAAGACAAGCTATACTAGAAGAAATTGTGTTTCTTTTATAAAAAACCAGAATACTTTGTAAGAAATTGCTACAAGAAATACAGAAACCAGCTATAATAAAAGCTAAAAGCAACTATAAAGGAATAATACTACTCTACTGCTGATATTGGTAGAGACAAATAATAATTTCTGTATATAATTAGAGCTGAAACTAGTAATATAGCAGATAAGTAGAATAAGCTATAAAAAATAATAGTGGAACAAATATTTCAAGAACTAATAGAAACTTGACAAGCAGAAATCAACAGTGAAGCAGCCAGGTCAACTGGAATAACAAAAATAGAGTATCTATTATCTAATTATTGGAATCTACACTGGAAAGAGTGTGAGAGACAACAAGAGTCAGAAAATTTACAAGAAAGTAGTAAAAATTGTAACTATTACTGAAAAAAGAAGAACCAGAATATTATAAATCTAGAATATCTATAATACTATAAATTTCCCATATTTACATGCAATTGTGAGTGGCATGAGAAAATGCAAGATAAGAAAATTTAGTAAATCAGAAATAATTCAACCCACTACTATCATGAGCTGTATAAATATAATATGAAAGATTATAAGCAATACAATGAAATTGAAGTATGAAAAGATATTTAGAAGATACTAAAATAGCTCAGTTTACAAAACAAGGCAAATATTGAATATTTACAGCATGAAAAAATATATTGGTTATTCTGTTACACAGATAGCTGTCTATTTTACTGAGAAGTAAAAGATAATCAGTACTATTCAGATCTACTGAAGCAGTTAAAGGCAACCTAGATAAAAAAATTATAGCTAGAAAAATATACAATTTCAGGCTTCAACAAGAATAAAAATACAGAATTGCTGTAGAAAGAGATCATGGACTATATTTACTACAGAACAAATCAGAAAATAACTAGTTACTATAATACTAGACTAAAGAGTAACAACAAGTACAGGATCAGAGTACTAACTTGGTTGTTATATTGAATGAATAATTGCAGAATACACTGCAGAGAAAAACAGATAAATAGATACTTTCTATAATTACTATAGAAAGTACAGATCAGCAACAGAAGCTATTCTAGAGAGCCAACTTTTATATTCAAAGAATAGATAGATTATCTATTGTATAATATCAACTACCTGTGACATGCAGGAATACCTTGGGTATACTGTACAGGAATATACAAAAAGCTGGGGCACAATATATACAAGATCAATTATATATAGAGATCAGTAGAGCTAACAGAATACTGAGAAGAAGAGTAATATTATTAATATAATAAAAGTACTAAGTTACAAATATATTATAAGGCCTGATATAAGGAAATGCAGGCTAAGATAACAATTACAGATCTATAGCAGGACAAAACTAAGATACTATAAAATAGACTAGAAGGAAACAAATCTGGAGTATTTGAAATTTAGAAAGAACTAGTCAAGCAATAGACAACAGTATTTAAAGGAATTTTGAAAGATTTATTATAGAAATCAAGACAGGAGACTGATACTTTACAACTGCAGATAGAAAATAACAGTATTACTATAAATAAATGCCTATGAGTGATATAACAGGACAATTATTAGCTAATATAGATTGAGACAGCTATTTAGCAGTTACTGTAACCTTGAGAAGATACTGTATATATACCTTAATTAATTCAGGGGCAACTGGAATTCTTATAGATAGAAGTTTTATAAGAAGAGCTGGGCTATCAACAGAATTAAAGGAACAACTGTATTGACTAAATAGATTAGGTGGAAGTTAGCTAGACTTTGTACAACAGAAAATACACCTGGAATTATTAGTAATACAGGGACACCAAGAGCTTGTAAGCTTCAATATAACTAACCTGGGAAGTTACAATATTGTCTTAGAACTACTCTGGTTGAAGCTGTACAACTCTGACATACACTGGCAGGAGAAAACAATAAGGCTAAACAGATATAGATATTCCCCAGTACCAGACTTGACACTGGAAACAATTTACAGTTTACAGAAAACCAGGTATAAAACTACAGTAACAGATAAGCTGAGCAATTAAAGACAGACAGTATAAAAACAATTAATTGAATAGATAAATACTATTGAATACAAAAAAACTGCTGGGACCTTACTCAGAAAAATAAGCTGGAATATATCTGAGAAAATCAGAAAGATAGTACCTAAGAAATACTGGAACTATAGAGAAATATTTAAGAAGAAAGAGCTGTCTAAGAGTTTACCAGAATATAGAAAATAAAACTACAAGATACTATTACTAAAAGGAAAAGAGCTGATATACAAGCTAATATATTAATTAAATGAAAAAGAGCTAAAGGAATTATACTAATATATTGATAAGAATCTAGAGAAAGAGTTTATCAGATTATTAATATTATCAGTAGAATACTTTATTATTTTTATATTAAAGAAGAATAGCAAGTTATAACTGTATATAAATTATTAATAATTAAACAGTATTATAATAAAGAACTGATATCTGTTACTATTGATTGAAGAAATACAAGACCAATTTCAAGGAACTAAATAGTTTACTTTACTAGATTTAAAAGCAGAATACAACCAGATCAGGATTAAAGAAGGCAAGAAATAGAAAACAGTATTTCAAATATACTACAGATACTTTAAATACTTGATTATATTATTTAAGTTAATCAATACACCAGCAATATTCTAAATAATAATTAACAAGCTTCTTTACAAGTTTCTAGACAATTTTGTAGTTGTATACCTGGATGATATTCTGATCTTTACTGATAGTATAAGGATAGAATATACTGAGAAAGTGAAAATAGTGCTTAATAGATTAAGAGAAAAAGATATACTATTGAAATCAGAGAAGTGTAAATTCTCCAAGAAAGAAATTAAGTTTCTAGAACATATTATCACTATAGAGAGTATACAGATAGATCCAGTAAAGATTCAAGCAATAGAAGAGTGACTAATACTAAAAACTGTAACTGAAGTCTAGATATTATACAGATTTACAAACTACTATTAACAGTTTATAAAAGAGTTTTTAGATCTGATAAAACTCTTTACATTCCTCTTTAAAAAAAATATCAAGTTTTATTGGAGAGAATAACAGCAGAAAGTATTTGAAGTAATTAAAGAAGCTTTTCAGAAAGAAGAAATACAGATATATTTTAACTCTATAAAATCTGCAATTATAGATACAGATATATCAGATTGTACAATAGAAGTAAGACTACAGTAAGAAAATAATTAAGAAAGAAAGAAACTAATTGCTTGCTATACAAGATTAATAATACTGGTTAAACAGAACTATAATATTTATAATAAAGAATTACTTATAATAGTAACAGTACTGAAAAAATAATAAATATATTTAGAAGATACAAATTACTAGATAATTGTAATTTCAGACTATTACAACCTTCAATACTTTATAACTACAAAGGAATTAATGCAATATCAAGCTCATTGGTCAGAGATTTTAGCAGCCTATAATTTTAAAATACAGCATTGCAAAGAAAAGGATAATACTTGAGCAGATATATTGAGCAGGTAGTTGGACCTGATAACAGCTTACAAAGAGAAACAAGCACTCTTTAAAACTGTAGAAAATATAAATACTCTAGTCTTTGATTATCAGGCTTTAAAAGCTACACAATTGATCATTATATCAGTAGAGCTCAAAGACAAATTATAAACTCAGATACAGAATAATCCTACTGTATTGAAGATTAAATACAAAGATAAGTTCAAAAATAGTAACAGTTTGCTATTATACAAAGAACTGATTTATATTTTACTGAAATTGAGAAACAGAATTCTCAGGGAGAATTACAACAATTTAACAGCAGAATATTTTAAAATTAAGAAAATCTAGAAAAGGATTTCAAGAAACTATTATTAGCCAGAATTATAGACATCAGTCAGAGATTATATATAAAACTGTAATTGTATATAAAATAAAGTAAATTGATATAAAAAGTATAGCTTGCTACAGTCAATATCTTATTTACAAGTACTGTGGAAATTGATAGCAATGGATTTCATTGTAAAGTTACTGAAATTCAAGAAACTGTAAACAGAGATAGAGTATAACTCTATTCTAACAGTTACAGATCAATTAATTAAATATATATATTTCTTACTGTTTATCAAAGAAATATCAGCACCAGAGATAGTATATATACTATTACAGAATATATTTATAAATTATAGATTACTTGAAAAGATTATTTCAGATAGAAATCTAAAGTTTATAGAACACTTCTAGAGAATATTCACAGTATATTTAGATATAAGACACCAGACTATAACAGTGTACTATCTGCAGGCAGATAGATTGATAGAAAGATTGAATCAGACAGTAGAGCAATACTTACAGAATTATATAAATAACTGACAAAATAACTGGATTTCATTATTACTGACAGTATAGATTGTCTACAACAGTTTAAAACATGCAATAACAGGATATACACTATATTTTGTAAATTATAGATAAGAACTAGATATTCTACAGATACTGCAATACACAGAAACAAGAGTGTATCTAGAAGAGATAAGAGTTCAAGAACTTTGAAAATTGCATGAACAACTGCAATTGAACTTGGAATTTTACAGTAAATAGATGAAATATTATTACAATAAGAAATACCAGGAAGTACTGACTTTTAAAAAGAAGAAAAGAGTATATCTTTTACAAAGAAATATAAAAATAAAATAATTAAGCAATAAATTCAATTATTGAAAACTTGGACCTTTCAAAGTTTTAGAACAGATTAGACCAGTTATATACAAACTTACTTTACTGAAAAAGATATAGATACACTTAACTTTCTATATCTTGCTAATTGAAAAAGTACTCCAGAATACTAGATAATATTTATCTGAAGTTAAGAACAAAGAACTGAATAAATACAAAGTTGAAGAAATTCTAGAAGATGCAGTATTAGAAAATAAATAATACTATTTTATAAAATAAAAAGAATACTCACAGTTAGACAGTACTTGAAAACTTGTCAAGAATTTGGAGAATACTTAGAAAGTATTACAGTGCTATTGAAAGCTGTAAAGTTGAAACTAGAAGAAGAGGAGATATTGCTGATAATAACTAGCAGAGCTTGCAGTTTATCTATAGCTATAGTTTCAGCCTGTTTTCTTTTATTTTCCTCCTCCCCTAATTTTTCTAACTTTTCAAGAGTTTAGGTATCAGATTCAAGAAATTTGCCTATACAGTTATTTAAAAACTTTTCTTAGTTATAAAAATAACAGTTTCAGTTTATAGATTCTTGACAAACAGTAAAGAAATAAGTCAGCTTATTATTTAGACAAGCAATATCAGTATTATATTGAGCCTGCTCCTCTTCTGTATAATATTTATCAGTTTTAATTTTATTACAAGTATAATACAGTTTGTTTCAGTCAGAGCAAGAAACAAAGTTTAAGTTACAAATACAGAATTTACTCTGATAAATATATTCACTACAATATTTATTGCATTCTAATATAATACAAGGTTTCTTAGATTGTTTACAATGATAATACAGAGAAAATATAATAATACCTAGATATTCAATATCAGCAGTACAGATCTTGTTAGAGGCAGTGTAACTGAATACTATAATTAACATATTCTGGAAACTTACAGAAGAAGAAGAACAACTATAAAAAAGTAGAACAAGCAATAGTTATAAAGAGATAGAATTGCTGGAACAGCTTACTAAGAAAAAAAAAATAATATTATAGATTAACAGAAATTATTGATTAAAAAATAATTCAGGAGAAAGAGATACAGTAGAACTGGAAAAACTTCTGAAGCTGAAAATTATATAACAGAGAAGTTATATAACAGAGAATAGTAAACTTAGTAGATTCAGTAGATCTAGTAGATTTAGATTTACTATATCTATATAATCTATTAGATCTACTACAGGATTTTCATTATATATATAAAGGACATGTTTTTCTTACTCTTAGAAATGGAAGTCTTCTACTTCATATTTAATAATAATACTGATTTTAGATCTACTCTTAGTTCTAGATTACTAGCTACAACAGCACTGCAATTTTATTTTGATATTATATATACCCTATCTTTGCATTCTATTAGGCCTTTCCTGATATACAGTGCAAGGCTGTTTTCTAGCTAGATTACTTTGTTTCTTTGAAGAAGTAGATCATCCTCTATCACTACAGTGAGCCAAGGCCCATAATGCTGGCTTAGGGTAATAAACAAGCTTGGTGTATACCAGAGTGTATCCTCTAAGGGCATCACAGACTCCTGAGGTTTAGTTGAAGTTCTGCCCTGCTTAATTGGACAAGGTACTTTGTGACATACTGGTTTCTAATGTTGTTGATATGCAGCAAGAGCATGTTTGCAGGTTGGCTAAAAAAGCAAGAAAACATCTATATTGCAGTCAGCAACAAAGACCTAATCCTTCATGACACCCTAACTTTTCAAGCATATACATGAGAAAGTAAAAGCAGAGAACATGTCTGCCCCAGTGCAGTGTGCCTATAGCAAGTATCTGTTCTTTGATTAGATGGACCGAAAATCAGAAAAGTCACACAGTCTTAACCGAACTTGCAAATCAAACCCCATACTGCGGAAGCGGTGGATTTACTGGTCTTTCTTGGTTATCAAGTTGGATCTCGACGGCTGCCGGCTGGAATGATTATCTAGTCAGTATTAGATAGGCCGTTATGCTGATAGAGAAACTGAAGCGGGAACTTCAGGATATACGCGCGGCATGAACCGTCGCAAAACGTCCAGCGAAGACACTGTGATGGCGGTTCGTCTACCACTCATCCTGAACAGGATGTGCAGTGCTCGCTTTGAAGCCTAAGCACAGATGACGGATTTGATATAATCATCCCACCGAAAGAACATCACACACTTACCAACACTACTGGTGTGCGGAGCTTACCAAAAGCACAAGCTCTATGGAGGACTGATATTGACGGCTGAATTACCTTGGCTCTGCCTGCTTGTCGACGCGACAGGCATCTGGAGTATAATTCGGTTGGGTCAGCAGAAATCCATAGCGGTCACTGCGCAATGTTGTCCTTTTAGCCTCGTGGCGTCTTCTCAAATTCCCAATTAGCTGGTTTAACACGTGAAACCAAAGCAATATTATATGGGAAGTCGCCTATTAAAGGATCAATAGTGGTGAAGATTACTTGTGGATATTATTTTTGATCCACCTTGTGCTGCGCCTAACTTCCTTTCCTCAACAGTCCAAAGAAGACAAATAGCTCTCTCTTATACCCAGCTTAGTCCATGTCAACAAAGGCTTCGGTTTCCTCGATCTCCAGAGATTAGCCTGTTTCTCATAAAACTCGCAGTCGCCAAGGAGATCAAGGCATTTGGGAAACCTATTGCCTATATATCAAGGCCAGATACCACAGGAGGGTATCATCACAGCGGGTAGTGGAATGTGGCTCATTTATCTACTATGGATATATATTCTAGGGCCGGTCCGCTTTTTCCTTTCCACATTTGGAACAAATATCATATTCCTACCTGGCGTTCATTTTTATAAGCATATGGACATTACTGACGAAAGATCCGACAAGCGTCGGGGGGGGCATTGGATGTACCAATAGCGTCAAAACTAGGAGTTCCTAGGTTTGGAAATTATTATCCTTTGTTGGTTCAGAAGTAATCCATAGCGCAATGTTGTGCTTGTGGCCTAGTGGAATTTCCTCATCCTTTCGGCAGGGTTGATGGGTCTGCTTTTGGTCTCCTTTTGGTCTCGTGGAGTTTTCTCATTTTTTTCAAGTCATACGTTTCCTTGACCTGGCAGTGTTCAATCATGAGTTCGGCACATACACAAGAGGCAGATCAGATTCTGCACTAATTGATGGGGCCACTCTAGCAAAGTCCTATGCTTGCAACAAAGCAACTCCTTTGCTAAAGAGAACCTGGTATTTCTATGGCTATTCTCACCTATTTTACCACAGAGAACTGGCACTCAACATCACGGATGACTTTGAGGCCCTTGCAACCATTGAGAAGTATAATAAGGCTGACATGTGTTCAGAATTTCTTGAGCTGTTCAATCCTCTTCATATTTGTTGCCTCTCAAGCAGTGGGCACCTGGACCCAGAGGCTGCAGTGACAGCCATTCCAAACCAAGATTGATGACAAGGCAACAAAGACCATGTCTGGGAAGCAGATCAAGAAGATAGTTCTTCTTACCACCTCAAGCATACACCACCGGATTGAATTCAGGTTCGCGGCTGCTTAGTTGAGCTACTCATTGGCTCCAGCACCAACATCACAATCTTTTCATTGCTTGGTTGCTGTTGGCGGTTCCTCTAGAATTATATTCTAGCGCGTATTGCTGAAAAATCTTCCTTCGGGAAGCGGGCAATCTGAAGGGGGGCACGCCAGAGATGAATATCTGGCTTGACGGGTTGGAGTCAAACTGATACAACTAAAAAGTCCATAAAACAATCACATTATCTAGCTGATCTGCTGCTGTGGATTTCTAAGGTTGACCTTTTGTAGTCCAACACACATCAACGAACGGAACCAACTATGTGGCCAGCAGACGATGCCAGACTCTTTGCCACTGACTGTGTTGTCGGGGTAAAGTTCGGATTACAGAAAGCTAGATCAGCAGTGCTCCATAGAGGTCACTTCGCAACGTTGTGCTTTTAGCCTAGTGGTTTTTTCTCATAGAATCACATCTCTCAAATGGGGAGCACACCACGACCAAGACTCAGTGTACAATTTTACAATTCTATATCAAAATTCAAGACATTGGTGAGCCGTTGGAGGGGGCAAGATCTATTGCCCGAGAGGAACTTTCTTGGGCCCACCGCGCCCTAGTGCCCGGTGCCTCGTCTCTCCTTATGTGAACTATTTCTGAAACCTTACGCAAATTATTACAGAATGATCCCCTACTCCTGATTGATGAGAGCAATACTATTCCATACAAACCCCTCGGAGGCACGAGCCCTAGGGCAACCATACTCAACGACTCCGCTTTTGAAGGAGGGGTAATGACATCAGGCAGTTGCCTCTGTTATCTATTTACTTTGTTTCTTTGCCCTCTGTAGGGTTTCCATTATTCTTGTTGTTGCTTGAAAACCCGTCGCTTAATTTAGCGCAACTTCTCGTGGAAAGGCTTAGGTATTGAAGTGGGTGCATGGCACGAGTATTGCTTCCCGCCTACGGTTGCCATTATGGAAAATGCGCACTGAGAACCATGTCAACCTGAAACGATTGTCTTATATTGAAAGCCCTTCGCTCTTCTACAGCATTATCAGCCGTAGCCCTGTTGGGCATTTGAGGGGTTGACGGACAAGCGGCAGGAGCGCTTGCGGATGCACTGGAAAAAGATAACATATGGCAAAGTAAAGCCGCATGAAACCGCCCAAGAACTAGCTCAAGCTTGAAAGTCGACGACCGAATACGGCGGTCTGCTTAATTCCGAGATATGCGGCAAGAGCATGTTTGCAGGTCGGCTAAAAAAGCAAGAAAACATCTATATTGCAGTCAGCAACAAAGACCTAATCCTTCATGACACCCCAACTTTTCAAGCATATACATGAGAAAGTAAAGACAGAGAACATGTCTGCCCTGGTGCAGCATGCCTATAGCAAGCATCTGTTCTTTGATTGGATGGACTGAAAATCGGAAAAGTCACACAGTCTTAACCGAACTTGCGAATCAAACCCCATACTGCGGAAGCGGTGGAGGCAGCGCTGTTATTGTGAGCAGGAGCCTATGCACCTCGTGGCTGCTGTCCGATCTCTGGTGAGCCTCTTATATCGACCAAGCCAGCTGCTGTCGTCGCGCTTTGACCCAGCCAGACGCGATAGCTTCAACCAGGAGGCACAGGCAGAGAGACGTTGTGTTGTGGATGTTTGGGCAGGCGTCGGCCATCCTGGGAAGGAGGCTGGGTTTGATACACCCCCTCTCTCGTCGCTAGCCTGGGTATTTCTAGGTGTTGAAGCTCCCGGCACACGCTATGGACATTTCGAATATATGGTTATGCCAATTGGCCTATACAACGCACCTGCGACATTTCAAGCATAAATTAACAAGGCACTTAGCCATCTACTTGACCTCTGTGCTATTGTATGGAGAGCATGAATTCTTCGAGCCTACCCAAGCGGATAAGGTTTATGACGTGCCCTGCCGCTGATGCATGTGTTGGCTCGGAGGAGGAGCGTACGAATACGCGTGCAGAAACCGTACACGCCCATTACAGTCCCTTCATGGAGATGTTCCGAGTCGTTCAACCAAAAAAGCAGGATTACGACGTGTCATCTCCTTTATCATACCTACAGCCAAATAGGTGCAATGGATGCCCACTACACCAAAGCAAACGCTCCCTTGGGTGTAATATGGATTCCCTTTTCCCACTACTACAGATTCAAACAATTGTCTTTAGCCAGCAACATTCATGGGTAGCTGTGAGATCTCAATCCTTTTTACACTCTGGAGTTTACCATGTTGCAATCATACCTGGGTGTTCATCCATCGTTCTTGCCTTTGCCGGCCAGCAACGCTTGACAGTTCTCAACATGGAGGAAAGAGCAGCCTGCAGTCATTTGAATTGATAAATATCCCCAGCTCACCTTACTGCCCTTTTCTTCTTTTCTTTTCTCCTCGTATCTCCTAATAGCGCTCATGGACTCCTATAGTGTATCTTTTATTCACCCTCCCCAGAAATATGGGATGCCCAGATCCCTGATCCTTTGCGCCTTCCTCTATCTGAGTGGTCTTATACATTCTTTGCCCATTACGGGTGTTTACATTGTGTACGCCCTTGTCCAGTCGTCGTGTCTATTACCAACACTGTCACAAACTTTAATGTGGAAACAGATCCAAAAAACGTTCTTGTTCTCTTCCAATCAGCTGGTCTTCTCCTGCGGATTTCTAAGGTTGACTTTTTGTAGCCCAACAGAAAAGTTTCAGAAGTTGCCAAAGAGAGGCGCCTCCTGCGAAATCAAGTATTTTTATGGTGCCGAGCTTCCCTATAACATTCGTCATGGGGCGACTATCTCACACTATTTTGCCTGTGTTCGGGCTACCTGTTGTGAATAAAACAAAATATCAATTTGAAATGCTGGATTACCTTCATATACTGCATCAGTTGGTCCTCCGCCTCCGCCGACGATGAATTTAAACCAGTCAGGACCACCTCCTCCTCCTCTCCCACTGCTATCGTTCATTTGCAAAGAACAGTATAGGGGGCCCCTTTCATTGGGACGACGCTTTTGCCGGCATCGACATTTGCCTTTGTTCTTTTCTGTACCTAGCCTGAACTTGATATTGATGACACGACTGAGTGATCTACCTTCATATCGAACAGAGTATTGGAATAAAACCATCATTTTTTCTAGCACAGATTGATTTCCGTTGGTCTCCTTCGTGTCCTTCAAATCTGTTAGATCAGCGGCAAATCTATAGAGGTCACTGCGCAATGTTGTCCTTTTAACCTAGTAGAGTCTTCTTAAAATCCTAACCAAGCCCCTCATGCCACATTCGAGTATGTCTTTGTTAGCATATATCGCCTATCACTATCGCTCATTGTATATAGTTTACTGTGTATCACTGATATCATCCATCACTAAATATTCATCAAAAAATAGTATAGTATTTTGTTATTTTTATTATTTCTTCCTGTTTTTTTGTTACTTTTTTTAACTTCTTAATTCTTTTTTAATTCAAATTCAAATTTAGAATCAAGGAGTAGTTTGTTATTGAAATATATATATTACATTTGCTATTACTATTTCAAACTTCCACGAGTTTTGAGCTCTTTGTCGATACTAATTTATAGTCCATGGTATACTCTGTACATACAACAACGTAGGTAGGTAGTAGATTGACATCAATATGATACATGTAATGTTCTATTTTACCTATACGCAGCTATCCCCTCGTCTGTCAGTGTTGCCCATTTTAGCGTGGTTTCAATTAGTGTAAAATATTTGCAAGGGTTAGAATGGTTCAGCCAATAGATTCCCCATACAAAATATATGGCAAATCTATTGGCTCCTTCATACCCACCCTGAACCCTATTTTCTTGCGATATGAAAATATGTAGGGGGTTGAATGCATTCTCAGCTTCTCTACCAAATCTACAGCGGACAAATCGACAAAGCTCCCAAAATTCAATGAGTTCATAATTTAACAATATTACCTTAACAACACATGCAGCTACAGCCCAATTATCACTTACTGATTTATATTATTCATATATCATTGGTAGATAGCTCAAAATTTATGTAAACTAACAATTAGATTATATAATTATGAAATGTAGGATAACTTGCTCAGGGATCTATAGAATATAGTACTAGAAGCTTAGTAAAATATAGCAATTAATGTAGTAATCACTATTATACAAATCCTGATCTTTAATATTTCCTCTTATTCAGTCCCACACCTGTATCTTCAAGATATAGATTTAATATTGTTTAAAGAAGCTCAACTTTATTTATAATCTCTATTATTGTATTGATATTGCCTGTTTTTATTGTAATCAAGTAAATCCAAATCTACTACTATATTCAAACTAAACATCTTCTCAAAGTTTAGCTGATATTATTATTATTTCAGATAATCTGAATCTTTCTGCTTTAAATATCTTTAAAATTCTAAATTCCAGTATAATTAATATTATATATCAAAATATTATTTAGTAAATTTAAAAATAAAAAACTGAATAATTCTATACTGGCTCTTCAATTTATAGTATATAGTTTAAAGTATCTTTCAAGTATAAACTCCAACTTGCTGTTCTTTGAAAGCTAATAAAAGTGATAATTATAATTTAGACTGGTTATCTTGATAATACAGAGCTGCCAGCAGACATCCAAGGACGCTGCGTGGAAGGCGGAGTTCTGCGGGGGGTCGCGTCGGGGCGGCGGTGATGCCAAGCTGTCGGTATCGAGCGAGGGCTCCTGGTCGGTCCGCTCGAGAGTGGGTGTCCCAGTAGTCCTGAAGAGCCTGCGAGTAGCGTTCATCCACTAGGCATTTGGCTCGAGCGATTGTCAGAGTGGTGCGTTGAGTTGGCATCTGGCACGCCTCCTTTGCTAAGGCGTCCGCGCGTTCATTGCCCTCAATGCCCGTGTGCTCTGGGCACCATCGGACCATGAGTTTGCCGTTGGGGAAGACTGAGGATCATGTCTTCCAGTCTGTAGCGAGGGAGCCCAGTTCCTCAGTGGCTCGGTAGCTGGTCATCGCGGGGTATCCTGACTGTAGGCGGATGGCCGCCTCTTCATTGTCCAGGCATATCCACAGGTTCCTAAAGAGCTGGATGGACGGGTCCTTGAACACTGCCCGCGCCCCTTCAACGGCCGCTGTTATCTCGGCATCATAGACTTCTGCGGTGCGGCCCAGGGGGACTGTTCCTTCAACCAGGCAGTCGGGACCTCGTCGTACGGTGTATCCAGCGCCTGCGTTCCCCTGGTCGTCTCTCGACCCATCAGAGTATACGATAACGTCCAGGGGGAAGCGCTGGGCACGCCAACCTACGAAGGTCCCATGTCCGGTACCGCGCCCTACCGCGCCGATCTCCCGGCGGGTTGCGTCCCAGTCCGGCCTGCCCCAAGGGGGGAGAGGGGCCCAATTCGCAGTCTCCAAGTCCGGCAGACCCCGGCGGATCCATCGGAATCGCGAGGAGATGCCCTTTGTCGTCAACAGTCTTGGAATATCATCTCCGCAGAGACATCTACCATCTGCTCATAACTGCGGAGTCTTCAGGGGACCCAGCTGGTCAGGTAGGGTTTCCACTTTTCCTGTCGTTCGAAAGTGGCCCCTTCCCCGAAGACGCCCTCCAAAACTGGGGTGTGCTTCTGGATGTCAAAGGCCTCCCGGCCAGGCGTCGTCACCAGGGCTAGGCCTGAACGGATCGCGTGCACATCCGCGATCAGTCGGTCCTTGAGGGCGTCGTTCAGCTTCTCTCGTACAGCATATGGGGTGCTGCTGTGGGCGAGGTGGTCTGCTGGGAGGCGGACCATGATTCGGTCATCTCCCTTATGAGGCTTGGGTCCTTGGGGGGCCTTCTTCTTGGCTGGCTCCGGCTCGGCCGGGGGAGGGGGACGCGAGGCCACTGTGCTGAACAGTGGGGTGGCGGAGGTGGTTTTCCCAGGTGCACGGAGCTCTGGGAGGAGGAGGCAGTTTTGTAGAGCCGACGCTAGACTGCCGGCCACCAGTTTCAAGCGGTCCTGGAATTCTGAGAACTCTAGAGCGACCCGGCGGAGGATCTGGTCTATATTCCCTGAAGCCTTCACTAGTTCCTCCTGGAAGGCGCGCGCGCGGGTCGCCGCATTGTCCGTGGCAGCCTGCAGCGAGGGGATTTCTGTGTCTGGTGGGCCCTCAGAGTGAGCCTGGGGGCCATCTCTGCCTTTGCCCGCGGTAGGGCCCCGGCTCACGGGGGTGGGGAGATCAGAAGAGGCGTCTTAGGTAGAGGGGAGGGCCCGGGGGGCAGTCTCCCGGGCGGGCGCAGTCAGGCGCGCGGGTGAAGCCGAGCGGGGGCGAGTTGACTGTTTACCCCTGCGTCTCAGGGAGTACGGGTGCGAGGGGCCAGTTCTCGGCGGCTCCTCCGGGGGTGGTCTTTTCTTTCCGCGGGCGGCTCTTGCAGCGCGGGCGAAGGTCGTGTCTGACACCAAATCCGAGGCGTCTGGTACGTCAACATCGTCGTCGCTCATGGCGTCTGAGCCCAGAGAGGGGGCGGGCGAGGCCTTGAATCCTGTTGCAGTGAGAAAGCGGTCTAACAGATACGCTTATAATAGCATATATCAAAGAATTACTCAAAAATCGTCGTTTTTTTTTGTCAACAAGGGCGTTGATGGTGATGGACAGGCTCTTGATATAAAGCGGCGGCGTGCCAAGGGTCACATGGACAACATACGGGCTTAAAACAGCGTTGAAAAAGGGACACTCTGAGTGGTCGCACCCCCAACTTACAGACTATAGAGGTATATTCTTTTATATATGTAAAGATAAATTACATACAAACCCCTATATTCACTTATATTTGATTGAAATATTTGAGCTTGAAATTTGCTCTTTTGTATGGAAAAGGCTGGTTTGTTAGGTGGTGTGGCTTGTTTGATAGTGAGCTCCTCCCCCGTATATCTTTATAAGTTAGCTCCACTCTAATTTCTTACTAAAAAGTAGTATAAACTCTATATCTTTATTCTTGCATCCGATTTAGTGGTAAATAACCACTGTAACTTAATTGTGGCAGAGAGCTCTTTTTAGTGTAAGATAAGGTAAAATAGGATAAAATACTATGTAGTCAAAATCCCATACCTCACATGAAGAAGAATGAGGTAGAACGAGGTAGTACACAGGAACCAAACATGCCTCCTCTAATGCCTACTGTAAAGCCGTGCAGTCAAGCACTATGGTAATGACTCACTGAGTTTGCTCATTAGTTTGACTAAGAATCGATGCGGCTAGCGAGTAGCGGCTCTGGCAAACTGTGGCCCCCTTCGGCCTGTCGGCTTGACGGTTGTATGCAGCCCACATAGAAAGTACAGTACATACATACATACAATTACTCGGTAATAATCCACCTTGTTGTTGGTTGTGGTCAGGATCTGCCAGTCACAACCCCCGATTTTTTATTTCTTTTTTATCCTCGGTTCAAGTTGGTCCTGCATCATTCGTTTATCTAACTGTTACTCTGGTAGTCGGTGATTTTTTAGCGGCTCGATCGAACAGTACGTTGTAAAATGAGTTCAGATTCCTCCTGTCTTGGTAAGAGTAGTGTACCTATACACCCAGAGAGAGGGAGGGCATATTTATAAATTTCTAATTTTTCAACCCTCACACGCAAACAGCCTAAAATGTCCGGTGTTGCGCTTAAATATGAGCATAATCTGGCCGTCATTACGCTGGACAACCCGAAGAAACTGAATGCTCTTTCAGCAGAGCAATACCACTTGCTGGCCTCACATCTCCGAGAGATTGCCGAGCGCCCAGATATCAAATTTACAGTTTTGATAGGAACTGGACGATTTTTCTCCGCGTGAGTCTCACCCTCTTCAGTTTCTTCACTCAGACGCTTAGATACATCTGACGGAACAAGATGGGTTGTTAACGAAAAAAAATGACGATCGCATAGTGGCATAGAACTCAAAAAGGAGGCGCAAGCGGAAGGAAGCAAACAGACCATGGCCCCACGCCTCCAGGCTGCCCAGGGTCTTTCCCATATCATTGAAGTAACAGAGGCTTTCTATACACATCCAAAGGTGCTCATTACGGCGCTGAACGGCCCCGTCGTCGGCCTATCTGCCGCTCTGGTCGCCCATTCCGATTTCATCTACGCCATGCCACATGTCTACCTCCTCGCCCCTTTCACAGCTCTGGGCGTCGCGGCGGAGGGCGGCGCAACCGCTATATTCATCCAGAGACTAGGTTTTGCCAAAGCCCAGGAGGCGCTCCTCATGTCGAAGCGCATTTCCAGTGAGGAGCTTGTGCGGAGCGGGTTCGTGAACGAGGTATTTGACACCGGGAATGACGCCGATCGGTTTTTGGCCAGAGTCCTCGAGGAGATTAGCTCCCGGTTCAAAGGTCTTCGGATTGGGAGCGTGCTGCAGAATAAGGCTTTGATTCGCCGTCAGTTTGCGCAGTTGATTGAGTCCCAGACGGTGGCGGAGACTTTGGCAGTTGTAGGCACTGTTACGCAGGCTATACAAAAGCAATCGAAGGAGAAGCTTTGATGCTGCGTAGGATTCATGAATTACAAGGCTACGGATGAGTATTAATGGGCTGATCAGTTTGATCACTCAGTGGGAATATAAGGCGAACTTTTTCGTGTTGCTTTCTGGGACTGTATACCAAACTTTGGAATAGTTAGATCTATGAAAAGGGATAAAAGTTCAACGTGCTGTATACAGAGTACATTTGAAAGAATTACGAAAAAAAGTGAACAGAGCACAGGGCCCAAAGACAATTGTTTTCACCACCATAGCTAGATATTATCTCACACTGTAATCTACGATTTGGCGGTATATAGAATAAGTACTATGTATCTAGGTTAGAAGAAGCCATTGACAGGTTGTTTCCCCGTACCAAATCAACAACAATATCAAATCATGAGACGTTGATGGTTGAAGGGCAAGGGGTCAATTTACAACACCTTTTATAATCCTGTATAAAAACAAAAGGAGAGAGGCTGTGACAACTCCAAATATAGCTATAGTATTTTTAAGCAGCGAGTACTAAAATAGATACAAGTGAAACTGTTGAATTTTGACCGATTGGATGAGACATATTGGGCTCCCATTCTAAACATATTTTTGCAGGACTGTATCAGCAATTTTACTATCACTATATATGTGGCAGGAAGAAAAATGTAGGGGAAATAAATAAAGAGCTATGTATTTGTTGGAAGCCTCAGGTATAGACCTCTAGACCATGTGACCCACACCTAGATATATTAGATAGCTGCCGCGCCATAATACAACCAACCTACCACCTACATCACTGTTTTCTTTGATTTTCGTTGAAATACCCCCTCCCACATAATTATATACACCCACGTCAACGAACATGAAAATTGGCTCATACTTTCCTAGTGATCAGAGCTTTCCTGATCTTTCCTGGCAGACCTCTTCCTCCTGGGCTTTGACAATTTCATGATCCCAGTAGTTAGGATTAAATGTCACTCCGTTCAGTGGATTCTGCCGGTGGGCTCGATCAAACAAGTGTTCGTAGACCTTGCCATCATGCCGACCAAGGCAACTTTGGTGAATTTTGGATCAGTCAGTCCATCTGCCTCGAGCAGCCTAGGGCAAATACTACAGCATCTAGGGACACCTACCTGTTGAGAAGATAATCTGGTATTTTCCACGCGTCAACGAGGGTCACAGCATGAACGCGGATCTCTGCCATCAGAGACTGGATGGTGTCGGGTAGAGCAGATACCTGCTCAAAGGAAACGGCGGAACTCGTTACAACTGAAACCTGTTAGGCGACAAAGCGAAAAAGGGGGTGATCTGAAGGGTTTTGGCCTACATTCCAGCGCATTCTGGTCCATGATGTATAGTGAAAAGAGCCTGAATAATTTGCGCAGATTGTCCCCCAAGGGAGGGGTTAGTGCGTTGCCTGAGTGGAGGGCCGAATAGAAGTTCTCGACGAGCATGGCTTGAGAGTACGCTTTATCGTGCTATCGTCAGTTTTTTGGAGACTAAGCGATTTTATGATTTCAAAAAGAGTCCACGTACCGTTGCTGAGCTTGTGCAGCTGTATCAAAAGTGTATTCCACCGACGCTTCTTCACCACTCTTTGCTCATGCGCCTGGAAGGTCTGCACAGCCAGTGAGTTGACGAATCAAAGGGGTGAATAAAGTTGAAGCTTACCAGGAAGGAGGTCCTGTGGTGAAATGCCGCCACAATGGCATGGTCATCATGGTTCACTTCGAATAATGGCGTCTTGTTCAAAAGGAAGCTCTTCAGCGACCTGCTCAGGCTATCTTGAATCTGCTCATTGGATGCACCGAGTACATTGGTCGCCTTCTTAATAAGGTATGCCGAAGCCTGTTGGGTAATCATCCAGTTGTCGCCTTCGACAGTCGGTTTGGAAAGAAAGTCATTCTCGAACTGCACAAAGCCACTGTCCGCCGAAAACCCATGACCCCCCATGGCCCTCCGGCAGGTTTCCAGTCCACCCGCGGTGAGTTCCGTGCAGTAGCTCTTCAGCCCCGAGGACGTGCCATGGACATTTGCCAAGGCTGCATTGCTCGCGTCATTGGTCGCTCTGCTATACAGATCGTGCATGGCCTTTCCGGTATAGTGAACCGCAAATGCTGCTGCCAGCATTGGAAGCACCCTGATCTGGACGGTTGGATAGTCCAGTACCACGACTTCTGGTTCGCTTCGGGGATCAATGGCGTCCCGATCGGGAAACTGCCGGCGAATGGCGGTATATCGAACGGCGATTGTAACGGCTCGAGCAAGGACTAAGCTTGTTCCCCGAATGATGTGCGTCCGAGCGTATGTCAGTGAGCCATAAACCAGCGCGTTATTTGCGGCTTTTTCGTAGTCTCCCGTCTCCGGGTTGACTCGAGACAACCGGCTGAGCATTGCAGAATGAGGCACCCGGTAATGGTCGAACAGCATATACCCATTGTCCATGCTTGCGTATCCAAGTTTGGGGCCGATATCTCCAATTACAATCCCTTTCAGAGGGCGGTGGGTCTGCAGGTCGCGAATTTGGACCACAAACACATGGCAGCCATGGGAGACGTACTTCGGCTTTGTGGTAGGGCTACCGGTCAGTCGCGGAAGTAGGAGTTGGGCGACAACAGCGGCATGGTTTGCGGTTCGACCCAGTCCCCCGATCCACCACTTGCTTGCGGTCACGTAAGGACTGTGCAGGATGAATTCCCTCGTGGAAGGATCCCACATGGCCACGGTTTCAATACCCTGGACATTGCTGCCGTGTCCTAGCTCTGTCTGCATGGAGTGTCAAAAGACATCGCGAAGGGGTTAAGGGGAGATGGAGGTGGGTCTGACCTGGGCATAGGCCCCAATTATCCGACACTGCTCGGCAGGTCGCAGCCACTGAGCCTGTTGCTCATCACTTGCTTGTTGACGGAGCGTCGTGAGAAACATTGACAAGTGAAGATCATACGGTAGCATGTCATCCACCAAGTACCGAGCCACACCATAGTCTTCTTCGTCCCAGCCCAATTCGTCGACGAGTTGCCTCAAACGTTTGGCCCTCCGTAAGCCTAGCTGGTAGCGGTCCGGGCGACTCAGGTTCATTTGGTTGCCTTTAACAAAAAGGGGCTCACGCATCACGACGGGCAGGACTCGCTCCTGGCGTTCGAGCCGCCCACTCTCGCCGAATAAATGACATGCCAGCTCCTCCTCCGGGAGTTTGGACCGGCCACGTTCACTTGCAAGCGCTGCAGCTCCATCGCAGAGGGGAGATGGGAGAAGGCTATTGACAAAGTCAGCCATGGTAACGGACTACTATCAAGATTTGAGGGTTGAGCAAAATTACAGAAAAGGACGAAAGTTCTGGTGCCTCCATATAAAGCCGTAGACAAGTCGAGGAGACAACCGACGACTTGACATGTACTCATCCCGGCACAAGGGGTAGGCTTCTATTTACCCGACTTCGGATCCTCGGCATAGTTGATAGGACACAATGAAGGCAATTAATTTATAACAGCGAGGATGGAATGCTCAACGTTATGCTGTACCTCGGTGCCAGCTTCGAGCACCTTTCTCTGATACTAAAGTTCTAGCTACAAAGGGACACATAGAAGGTGTGAAATCGAAAAGGGGCCATGCGGAATCCATCTAAAGTGACAGTATCTCTGCACTGACTGACTTACGTTAATTCCGATCACTAATTCTGACCACCAAGTAAAATAAAGCTGAAGTCAATTCGATGTCTATTTGTGTCTAGTGGAATAGTATGTTGAAAAATAATACTAGAATAGCCTGATTATTCTCTGAACAACCATCATCCTGTGGGTCCTTTCACCTGAGTCCCAAGTCTCAAAGATTGGCCGTTTGGGTGTACAGCTGCCCAGCTTTTTCCAAAGCCTCTTTCGCTTCACGCTCAATGGTACGAGCCAGTTCCGCGCAGGTGGGAATGGACTTGATTAATCCAACAGCAATGCCGACGGACCAGACACCTGCGTTGATATCTCCAGTTTCGTAGACACCTCTGCCTCGCTTACCTGACATCAGATGTGCCACATCCTCAAATTTGGGATCCAATTTGCTATTCTCAATCCGTGCGACTTCCAATGTTACATCGTTCTTTTTTTCAAAGCCACACCAATTAGCTTCATATTGTAAAATCTATAGAGGGGTGTCCATCTCACCTTCGCCAGCCGTGTTGTGTTTCGAAACTTTCGTAGAACGAGAATAGTTGAGTTCTCGTCCATTTTCACTATTTCCTCCTTAACTTTATTATGGATGGGGGATTCGACGGTGCACATCCAGCGGGTTCCCATATTAATGCTTTCTAATAGTTAGAGTTTCTTTTTTCCTTTTGTTCTCTTCATCAAGAAAGAGGTAGCAGATTAAACTTGATGTCTCTACTCACCCTTGGGCCCCTAGGACGAGAGCACTAGCCAATCCTTTGCCATCACAGAAACCGCCAGAGGCAATAAATGGAATCTTTAGCTCCTGAGCACATCTTCCCAGGAGAATCATCGACGTGATATCATCTATCCTCGCTTTTTAGTCTCCTGGATGATTGGGTAGGTAGTGTTACATCATGCATACATTCACCTCCATGTCCCGCACTAACCAAAAATAGAGGAACAAGCAGAGATGGTCAGTAACCATTTCGATAGAAGAAACTCGGGGTAGCAACTAGACGGGGGTTGAAATACCATTCAATCCTTTGCCAGTTCGTTAGCCTTGACGAGAATTGGGAAACCTTAGAGCTAACCGAGTGTATCAACTTACCCGTCAATGGAAATACAGTCCACGCCCTTCTCTTGTGCTTTTATAGCGTGGGCAAGAGAGACACATTTGTGAATCACAATAATCCCGTTTTCCTTCAGATATTTGAGGATTGGCGCTGGGTTGCCAGCGGTCTCGACAACCTTGATACCCTCTTCAACGGCGACTCGGGCGTATCCCATGTAATCCGGGGCATTGATGCTGGGTAGCATGGTTATATTGACACCGAACTGAAAGAGTCAGCCACCAAACACATTGCCATGGTATATCCTTTTGTTTTCCTGTTTTTCTTGGATTTTCTTTCCTGCGCTACACACCAGCTTGTTGGTCATCGTTCGACAGCGACGAATCCTAGGCAGTCAAGTTATTCATCTTTCACCGAAACAATGACTGAACTGCTGAAAAACGTCCAGTGACATACTCTGCTCTTAGCAGCTCCGGCGATGGTTGAGTCAAAGCGGTCTAATCAGGCACCGCAGTCAGCGCATCATCCGACAGGACATACTCCCCCGTGGTATTGACATAGCAGTGGATGGATCAGGTGCCAGAGACTCACTAGGAACCCAAGTCCCCCAGCATTCGTCACGGCGGATGTCATCTCTTTCCGCTCCCAAGTGGTTAACGGATGCTAGCAACTGAGAGGTATTTCGCCTGATGTGAAGAGTACTCACCAGCGCGGCCAACCCACATCATTCCTGCAACAGTAGCATTTTAACAAACCGAAAAGTCTTCAGTCTTTCTCAAAGGAACGGGTGATAAGGACTCGTACTAACCTCCCTGGACAATTGGCACACGAATTCCAAAAGTCTCCGTTAACCATGTTTTGAATGGCATTTTGCTGAGGACGTTGTGCTTTCTTCTCAAATACAGTACGTATAAAGTCAATTGGAAAAGTGATATTTGCACCTTTCGAAGAACATAGGTTGAGACGGTTTATCGAAGGATATATCATTCAGCTCTACTCACCTGTGTTGCCGGGAAGGCCATCAGCTAGGATATAATTATTACTGTTGAGAGCTTCAAAAGCCGAGTGTACCGGCAGCCGTCTGAACCGCGGCTTCTCAGCATATGAATGGATACATAGTACATAATCAACCAACCGTCGCCGTCGGTAGGTGAGGCGTCTGTCGCCTTCAGTACGGAATGATACTACAGGGTTATTTTCACCTTTAGCTTTTAGAACATTTGTACATATATATGCGCATATATTTGCGATTGCTAGGCCCTCTTGTTGCACTAATCATTGGAATCGTCGGCGAAGAGATCCAACAGCAAATAAATAAATAAATAAAAATCAAGATCAAGATTAAATCGACATCGAAATCAAAATGCTTTTCTTTCACTTCTTTACAATTTGACCCAACGCCAGCAACAGACGACATGTCTGATACCATGATCCATCAGTTGAAAATACACCACCTCATCCGCTCTCTCAATATGCCATGCATCTCCACTCTAGACCTTTCGTTTGGAAAAGACCAGATGGAATGGGCGAAGACCTAGCGTAAAATGATCCTTCGCATTGTATAATAATTCCTTGCCATCCTCACCCGGTGCAAGTGAGACATCAAACTCTGTGAGTAGCTGTGATGTCAGGCCCCTAATCTCCATGTAGGCCAGATTTTTTCCAATGCAGTTATACGGTCCAACGTTAAACGGACCCCAGGCGTCCTTGTGCGTAACTAGTTCCGACCTAGTTGAGAACCGCTCTGGAATGAATTCGTCCGGATGGGGGAAATACTCTGGGTCTGTGGAAGATTTGAAAGAATAATCGTTAGTAGCCGTGCTCCTCAACAAGGCCAATGATAATTGCATTACATACCACGCCCCATAACATACCAGGGCATCTGGATCGCAGTGTTAGCTGGGATCCAGATATCCCGGAGATGGACTCCGCCCGTAGGGGTTTTCCTGGGCGCCCCCGAGGCAACCGGAGGATGCATCCGCAGCGTCTCGTTGATACAGGCGTTGAGCATCGGTGCACTCTGTAACTTTCTGTTTGACAAAGTACCATCGTCGTCGGTGTGCTCAGCTATCTCTTGGCGTAATCGATCTTGTAAGCCAGTAACAGTTGTCAAATAGTAGAACAGATGCGTGAGGGTGACGGCGGTGGTGTCGCTTCCGGCAATAATAATCAATCTTGAATCTCCTTGGAGCATCGGAACCAGCTGTGTTTGATTTAGTGGGTCCGAGTTGTTGAAGTGCTCTATCAGGTAGTGGGAAATATCTAGAGCATCTAGTTTCCCTTGCAGCTTGATACGGTTGTCCAACTGTTGGATGAAGAACTTCTTAAAGCGCTCCCTCGCTCCCGCTGGCTTGGGAATGGCATGTAGCAACCGCATGGCCCAACTTGGCAAGTTACAACCGACTATACCTATACCCTCTTGCAGGACCTGAATTGCCCAATGCATGCCCCCAGAACCGAGCATTCCGAATGATTGTCCGAAGCCGAGGTCGCCCATGACATCGAAGCTGTAAAAGTTAAACCACTTTGTCATATCGATTGGCTGGCCTGGAAATAGAACAAAAAAGGAATAAGGCGGTTAGCAAACAGGAAGACATTTTGAAACGAACATAAGAGAGTAATTACCGCAGGAGGCTCCAATTTGCTCGATCAGCTGCTCATTGTACCTCTGCACCCTTGCCTCGTATCCTCGCAGAGCATTCTCGCTGAAAGCCTTACTCCAAACACGACGCCGTTGAGCGTGCTCCATGGGATCTCTGGTGACGTGGAGGGAAGTGATCGGATGGGCCTGGGAATAGAAAGGAGCCCTGGTGCATTTCGATTTAGCGGAAGAAACAACTTCCACACAATCAGCGTCCGTGATGGAGAGATCGTTGGGACCGATTCGGACAATTCGTCCATACTTTTTATGGAGGTTTTGAAAATGGTAGTGGCCGTTCTTTTTCTTTCCCACGTTGTAAACGAGAGTGAAGGATGACAATCGAGCCCAGAAGGGACCAGGGAACTTATTGAGGGGGTTCAAAAAAAGACGAAATACGACCAGACTTGAATATAGACCAGATAAATACAGCGCGGCAATTTTGGCTGTGAGATAGACAGCACTTCCCAAAGTAACCGCGTGAAAGCGCATCAAATACACGACAGACACAACAAATGCCAGAAAGAAAGCCTGGATATACCGCTCCGGGTGAAGATGTCTCTCCCCTCTCTTGAAAAAGAACAGGTGAGAGGAAATCCCACCGCAAAAGGCGACGACAGGATTTAGGATGAGCACCATATTTCAGTTGGAGGGCAATCAGTGTGTGTGGGGGAGAGAGAATGAGGTTGAACTGGGAATATTGGGAATATTCCCT
Organism: Polytolypa hystricis UAMH7299; assembly: GCA_002573605.1. Taxonomy (NCBI): domain Eukaryota; kingdom Fungi; phylum Ascomycota; class Eurotiomycetes; order Onygenales; genus Polytolypa; species Polytolypa hystricis. Next base: position 90,884 of record PDNA01000081.1, read on the forward strand.
TCAAAAGGATGGGGATGCAGTGAGTACATAGAAAGTTTGTTAATATACACACCATATGCCAAAACCATACCTAGCACCCAGTGGTGTCTTCCAGAATTGGATGTGCTGCATCGTGTTAGTACCTTCGTAGTCACTGCAGTAGATAGGTTGGCACTCGGTTCTCGGCTTACCGGTTGGCTAAAACCACGGAATAATATTTTGAAGTTAGGTATTCCACCACAGTGCCCCGGGCCGATGAAGTACCTGCTGCTCTGTTCATCGCTCCATAATTATTACCGGCATTACTAATTATGGAGGTGTGTACCGATAGTAGGGTTTAAGCCTGCCGAGAACCTGATCAATTTGCAGTTATGAGCCACTTCCGTGCCTTAATCTTGAACCGCGGTATATTTATCGATCAACTATCCCCTCGTCTGTCAGTGTTGCCCATTTTAGCGCTGTTTCATTAGTGTATTTTATTTATATGAGAAATTGGTAATTTACTGGTATTTAGTGGTAATTAGTAATTTATAAAACCTTATTCCAAGCTAGCTTAGATAGGTAATATGCAAGTCCATTCCTCTATAGTATGAAATTCCTCCCAACATTGAGTCTTCAAGCAGAGAGCCACCTCCATACATGCTGAGCAACCTGAGCCTGACCTACCAGCTCCAGAACCTTCCAGCTGACCCTGCATTCTTTTATTTTGACACCATACACAAACTAGGCACTTAGATAGGGTAATTTGTGTGTGAGAAAAGGAAGGATTCAACCTGTAATGCCGCAGTAGTCGCGGATCACCAATAGAGTTTATGTGATCAGCTCAGTTTGTGGAACAACTATATGCCTAGTCATTATTAGGGCACATGTATTTAATAACCCACAGAGAACCTCCAAGAGGAGGTTCCCCAGTAGTTAGTTGATTCCAGATCCTATACCTATATTCTACATTCAGTGCCTCCCTCTTACTAGTCAATGCAAGTTGCTCCTTATATCTTCTATAATCATACTCCTAGCTCCTAGTAGTTCTTCACATTGTCCCTTGTGCACAATACTCTTCCAGAGTATGTGCTCCTTACAACTATATTCTCTTTTATCTAAATAAACTCTGTTTCAGAGCTTTATTAAAATAGTGAAATATATAATTATACTGTTACTATAAACTGAACTACTGTAATAATTACTAGTTATTTATATTGTACAGTAATAGTATTGTATACCTTTACTCTGTATTGTATAAAATATATATATATTGTAGTTTCTTATCACTGATCAGAGTAGAGATTTATCTCTTTTAAAATTATCTATTTATTCTATTAGTTTTTAGATATAAAAATCTGTTTTTTAGTTTTTTTTTTCTGTTTTTTTTCTTTTTTTTTATCTACTTTTATTTCTTTTTCCTTATTTCTTGTTCTTTTTTTAATTTTTATTAACTATTGTCAATCTTTCTTAACTTCTATCAATCTCTGTTAATTCTTATTAATTATATTAATTTCTATTAATTTATTTTTTTCTATCTCTTTCTCTTCTTCTGCTAATATTATATTTAAAGATTACTGTAATCAGTAGATTTAACAGATTTAATCTATTTAAATAATAAATATTTTAAATAATAATAAATATCAGTTATTAAAGTCTGCTAGTTTAAATTGAAAGTATTTTTCTTCAATTTCTTTAAATAGTCAGCTCTATTTTCAAAATTTATCAGTATTTTTTTTTATTTATATTATAGCTATTAATCTATCTAGTATTTTTTCCAGCAGCTACAGTTGTTCTATTTTAGATTTATTTAATTCTCTTTAAAGTTATTTACCTGCTCTCTTATTTCTATTTTATAGATTTTATTCTTCTCTATCTCTAGCTCTGTTCTCTATTAAATTTAAATTCTTAATTCTAAGATCTTCTTCTCCAGAGCAAATTGTCTATCAGTTTAAATATAATAAATTTATTTATATTTCTAGAGATATTTATTCTCTTCTAAGCAATATTATAGATTTGCTGATATAGTATAGTAAATTACTAGTATAAGTAGTCTGATTATATATTTTACTTGTAATAATCTCTTTCAGTACTTTTTTTATTATTATATTAAGAATAATTCTTCTATTTCTTTTATAAATCTCTTAATTTATTATACTAAAGATATTTTTCTTGTATATTATTATAGAGCTGAGTAGCAGTCTTGTACTCTTTATACTAGAGAGTTAAATTAATTTACTATTTATATTATTACTTCTAGTATTACTAAGTAAGTCTATTTAAACTATATATATTTAGATTTATATTGCAGCTGTATTTATTATATTAATAATAATAACTTTCTCTACTTTCTAGTTTATAGCTTCAGTAATACTATTTATCCTAGTTTATTTATTACACTTTAATTATTATTATAATCTATTACTTTAACTCTGTACAATCAGTTTTAATTGCAGTTGAATATTACAATTTCTAATTTATTCAGAGATTTGAATAATTATCTATTTTATAACTATTCTCTTTATAGTTTCTTGTACTAGTAACTTGATCTATTTCTTGATTTTAATAAAGCTACTGCTGCTATAGTTCTTTATAAATTCTACAAAATTAATTATTATATCAAAGATACTATACTTTACTGAAACTGAAGTATTTCAAGTAATTCTGACAGTAATTCTGAGCAGTCTGGGCAGTTTTAATAAGAATTATCTTTATATTCCTGCTATTGTAATTGAAATCTTTATAAAAAAAAGATAATTTCTAATTAATTGTTGTATCTTCTAATCAGTTGAAGAGAGAAAAAAAGAAAAAAGATTAAAAAAATATCAAAAAATTAGAAAATCTTATAAAAAAAGTATTTATTTTTATATTATCTATTTTCTCCTGTTGCTGTATTTTTACTAGTTTAATTAATACTTTATTTACAATTAGAATAGAAGAATTTCTTTACTGCTACTTTATTTCTATTATAAATATATTTATAAAATAATCAATTTCAATCAATACTGCTTGTATTATATTGTTATTTATTAAATTCAATAGTTAATAAAGTATTATTTAAATCTATAAGTTTTCTGAATATATTTTTTATCTTTATTTATATCAGTTTAAATTACTACTGCTATTTTACTCTTTAGAAAAACTATTCTATCCTTTACTTCTTTTAATAAAAGATTTATTTAAGAAAGTATATCTATTTTATCTTCTTCTAAGCTTGAGTCTGATAATAATTCTATAAATAAACTGATAAGATTACTTACTTGTTCAATTTCATTATTTTACTTGTCTAACTTCTTTGTATAGGATTAGTAAGTTTTTAAAAATTTTAAAATTAATCTTTTTACTTGTTAAAAAGCCTGTATTCTTGTATATATCAGTATTTTTTCAGTAATTTTTTCCTTCTCCTCCAGGGATAGCTTAGCTCTTGCTTACTGTATTTTATTCTACTTTTTCTGAGTAATTATTAATAGCTTACTGTATGTTAGAGGGTTTGACCTAGCCTGGTCAGAGTACTCTGTACCAGTAGGGCTGAGGTAGGGAATAGGTAACAATAATAACAGGTTTAAAGGGCTTTAGAGGGTAGCAATTATTAGAGAGACTTGATCAATCACTCCAAGGGCTTAAAGCAAAAGAACACAGAGGTATAGATTGGATCTTGAGATAAGTTCTTATAGAAAAATATAAACAAGTTCTGATTATAGTAAAATAATAAAGTTGTAAATATTCTTGCAGGTTCAAACTTGTTACAGACCTACAGCACATCTTCAGAATAATTGGATAGCAAGAGAGGTTATCCCTAGAAGGATAAACTCAAGCCTGAGAGAAGTTATATAACAGGGGAGTCTATAACAAGTCTTGATAGAGTAGTCTGTTTGAAACTACTTCAATAGTAGTCTGTTCAGGACTATTCAAGAGGGAGTCTATTTAAAACTACTCAGAGGAAAGTCTGTCAGGGACTACTTCAGAAAACCTTGTTAAGGACTACTTCAGGATTCTAGAGTTATATATAAGAATAAGTTCTTATCTATTGTCCAGAGGAGTTCTTATAATTTTTTACAATTATCTTAGTTCATTATCTTACCTCTACTATCAGTTAAAGTACCAATTATAGCAATTCTGAGCTCTATAGTTTGGACCTACAAGAATATCTATAACTCTATTACTTTGCTATAACTAGAGCTTGCTTGTATCTTTTTATAAAAATCTATTTCAAGACCTAATTCATATCTCAGTATTTCCTTGTCTTAAGCTCTTGAAATAATTGATCAAGTCTCTCTAATACTTGCCACCCTCCAAAGCCCTTTAAAACTCTTTATTATTGTTGCCTATTCTCTACCTCAGCTCTACTAATACAGAATACTTTGACTAGACCAGGTCAAACCCTTTAACAATAATTGCCTCTCTTGGTTGTTGAAGGAAATCAACAAAAAATATATATCTTACAAAGACAATATACTATTATTGAATATATATCTAACTCCTTGTCCAGATTAATAGATTAATAGTCTGAATCTTACAGAGAAGTATATTCTTGACTAAAGATATTGAAAGAATTAATTAAGAAAAAATAGTATCAGGATCCATGACCAGTACTGATAATAATATAAATATATTGCTGGTATAAATAGCAAAACTTGAACAAGTTCAAGAGAAAGTTAGACTTTTAATATCAAAGCTATCAATAAAGATCAAGCTATTTACAGGAAAATAAAAATAGTTGAAATAATTTCTTCTACAATACAAAATATTCTTTAAGTACAACACTCCAGCTACAGACATGGATTGGAATTTAATTATATTAGAAAATATAGAAGAAATAGCAGGAAGATAAGCTCAGAACTATCTGTTAATATAATTTAAAAAAAAAAAGCTCAGAGGACCTGGAGGTTGTCTGAATATATAATAAAATATAAAATTAAGTTAAGATAAAGAGAGCCTTGCAATTAAGTTTCAAAGAGATTAATAAAACTATAATAGCTGCTAAGAAGATACAGTACTTGCAATAGAAGAGATCAGTATCTAAGTATATTCAAGAATTCCAGAAGAAGAGTATATTTCTAAAATAAAAAGACAATATTCTAGCTAATCAATACTATCAGGGACTGAAAAAGAAAGTTAAAGATGAAGTTACTCAACTAGAGAAGAAAGATAAAAGTCTATCTAAACTAATAGATACAGCTATCAGAATAGATAATTGACTATAGAAAAGAAAGCTCAAGAAAAAGAGTGTATACAGGAATTAATCAAGGAAGATTGGCCAGAATCAATAGAAAGACCTGTATAGATACCAATCTATAGAAATTAATACTATTCAGAGAAAACAAGACAAATAAACTGGGCAGAAGAGCTTGAAGAAAGGAAGATACTTTAACTGTAATAAAGAAGAATATTATATACAAGAATATTAAGCTAAGAAGAGAATTCAAGAGAAAAACTATGAAAAATACAATACTGAGATACAAGTAATAGAAATCCAAGAAATAGCACTGCAGAATAAGATAGAAATATTAATTGCAAATAAAATATTCAGAGAATTACAAAGAATCAAGAAAGTCAGAAACAATACCTGCTAGGCTAGAAGATAGTAAAAATATAATAAACTTTAACAAGTAAACTGCTTTTATACACTCCATGTCCAGAAGTACAGAGATACAACACCAGCTATATATAAAGAAAAATATTATAAAGAGAATACAGACTGGATTTGTAGTCACTATAGTAGAAAGCAGAAGTAATATAATAATAAAAGACATTGGCCATGCTACTATAAACTGAGATATCAATGTACATATCTAGGAGCTTATATATACTAAATCAACTATCTGAAACAGGCAGAATGTACTTTTAATATAAGACAAAACTGTGTTATAATTCAAGAAATAGAAGAATTAAATAGATGTATTGAATATTAAGTATATACAAAGTATCTAGCAATATTCTATAAAGCATAATACCAGCTTATAATAAAATATAAAACTAAGAAAACAGTAGAACTAGTCAATATATTTATATACAAACAAATACAACTGGATTTCAAGCACAGACCAGTAAGAATCAATATAGAGAACCTATACTATTAACTGTAACAAGAGTATCAGAACTGGAAAGATAATTATAAAACAAAAATCTGTAGCTGTGAAGACAACTGTCAATAGTATAAAATACAAGATAAATAGGAACTAAGACATGCTGAGCTATTAGAAGATAAGGAAAGATCTGGCTAGTAAGAAGAACAAGTTAAAGTTCAGGTATTGAAATATAAATAAGAAAAATATATCCAGAAAAGCACTGAATAAGAAGAAAAGATTAAATAATTATAGAAAGAAATAAATAAAATCTTCAAGTAAACTGAGAAGCAGCTTAATAAGTTTATACAGTTTATAAATAAATATATAGAATGATAAAATATAACAAATAGCTGCAGAAATACAACTTTAAAGGATATCAAAGTTGATAAGAAGCAGGAAACCCAAGAACCAGTATTAACTAAAATCAAACTGACAGGAAATAAAACTGCTACTCAGAAATACAGACTGTAAAGTAGCAACCTGAGCAGCTAGAGACAATTATTATACTCTAAAAAAAGTACTTAGTAATTCAAGTAATTATCAATAGGAAAAGTACAGCTACATTAATAGATTCAGGAGTCTAAAGTAACTTTATAAGCATGTAATATACTGAAAAATATTATATACAATTAGAATAAAAGAAAATACTATAATAAGTCTCAATACTAGGTATTGCAGGAAGATTAATAGAATAATAAATATTCAAACTACAAATAAAAATAGAGAGACATAGTGAGAAAGTAAGCTTTAATATAATAAATCTAGAAGTGTTAGATTTAATTTTAGGATATTCTTGAATAGAGCAATATAATTCAAATATCAGCTGGAAGAAGAAATAAATAAAAAGATAGAAATACAATTGCTCTCTTGACCAGGAGATCTGAAATTCAGTAGAAATTGCAATACTAGAAAAAATTTAAAACTTAATAGAAGGTAGAAAGAAAAACATCTTAGATATATAAAAGATACTTCAAGACAAGTTTAAACAATTGATTGAAACTGGTAAAAATAAGGACTATATTAACAAGTAATAATAGATAGATAAAAAACTATTATCAGAGCCATTAGAAGAATTCAGGAAATTCCAAGTTCTGTTTAAAGAATAAGAGCTATCTACAATACTACTGAAATACCAGCTATAGAATTACAAAATAAACTTCAGAGAAAATAAAATGCCTAGATACTCCAAGATAAGAAGATATATATAAAAAGAACTTAAACTGATCAAACAGTTTATAAATAAAGAAAGAGTAAAAAAATATATTAGATTATTGAAAATACTAGAAGAATATTTACTGCTCTTTATACTAAAAAAAGATAGATTAAAAAGATTCTGTATTAACTACAGACTAGTAAATAATATAACAATACCAGATTAATATCTACTACTACTAATTGAATAAATACAAGATATATTGCTCAGATATATATAGTTTACTGTATTAAATTAGAAAGAAGTATTTTATCAGATACAAGTTCAAGAAAATAATGAATGAAAGACAGCATTTATTATATTATAGAGAATATATAAATATTTAGTTATATCTTTTGAAGTAACTAATAAACTGACAATACAACAAATATAGGTAAACTATATATTGAGAAAGTACTTAGAAGACTTTATTGCAGTTTACCTTGACAATATTATAATTTATTTCAGAGGAATAAAAGAAGACTATACAAGAAAGATACAGCAAGTACTGCAAGAATTTTTAAAATACAATATCTTGTTAAGTTTAAAAAAGTGTGAATTCTTTAAGAAAGAAATCAAGTTTTTAGAATACATGCTCTCAGGAGACAGAATACAGATAGATTCTGAAAAGATTCAAGCAATACTTAACTAGCTGATACTGACAAATATAAAAGAAGTTCAGTTATTCTACAGAACTGTAAATTACTACTGAAAGTTTATAGCAGGCTTCTTAGCAAAGACAAAGCTACTAATTAACCTATTTTAAAAAGAAGAGACTTTCAAGTGAACAAAGCAATATCAAAATATCTTTGAAGAACTTCAGAAAGTATTTAAAAAAAGAGATATATATACATACTACAACTTAGAAAAAGAAATAATAGTTAATACTAATATATCTGACAGAGCAATCAAAGCAAGAATACAATAACAAGAATCAGATAACAAGTTAAAATTAGTAATATATTATACAAGGTCACTGACACCAGCTGAACTGAACTATAATATTTATAATAAGAAATTATTAGTAATTATAAATACTTTTAAAAAATAGAGAGTTGAACTCCAGAGTGCAAAATATCAGGTACTTGTATTATCAGATTACAGTAACCTGCAATACTTCATGATAATAAAAGAGTTGATTAGATAATAAGTAAGATAATACAAAATCCTTGCTCAGTACAACTTTCAGATACAGTATTGCAAAGGAAAAGATAATATATAAGTAGATACACTAAGCTGCTAGGCAGATTTAATAAAAAATAAAGAGAAGAAAAGAAGGACTCTCTTTATATAGAACCAGGAAGAGTTAATACTTAATCAGACTACTGTAAATACAATTCAGACTGTTATACTGAAATCCTCTTTGAAAGAAAAACTACAACAAGAAATTAAAAAAGAAAATACTGAGTCAATCCTGAAGATTAAAGAAATAACAAAACAAGATAGATTAGTACTATATCAGAATAGAGTATATATACTGAAAGCAATACAATACAAAATAATTCAGCAAGAATATAACAGCCCAACAGCAGGATATTTTAGAAATAAGAAAACAATTAATAAAATTATCAGAATATATTATTGGCCAGAGATATGATCAGATATTTAAAAATATATTAGAGAATATAATCTGTATCAGAAAAGCAAGACAGTACAATACAAGGAATATAAACATCTACAGTTAATACTAAGACTTAAAGCACTATAGAAACAAGTTTCAATAGACTTTATAGTAAAGCTACCAGGATTAACAAGCAATAGACAAATATATAATACTATATTAGTACTGACAGATATACTTTATAGTGTATATAAAAAAGTTGAGTGTAAAAGAATTATCAGGGATAATTATTAAATAAGTAATCACCAACTACAGATTATCTACCAAGTGAGTTACAGATTAAGATATATATTTTATAAGATATTTCTAGCAAATATTGATGCAGTGACTCAGAGTCAAGTACAAGATATCAACAGTATACTATCTACAGACAGATAGACAAACAGAAAGACTTAATTAGATATTGAAACAGTATCTGAAATGCTATATAGATTATAATTAAAAAAATTAGGCAGAATTGCTACTGATAGTGCAATTTGTATATAATAATTTAAAATATACAATAACTGGAGTCATATCATTCTTTATAAACTACAGAAAAAAACCAATAATCAAGAGAAACTTACTGAAAGTATTAAATTAAAGTTATAAAAGCAAGATAACAGTTCAGAAATTAAGAAAAATACATGAAAACCTGTACAACAACATTGAATTTACCAATAAAAGAATGAAAGTCTACTATGACAAAAGATACAAGAACACACTTAAGTTCAGAGAGAAGGAGAAAGTGTACCTCCTACAAAAAAATATCAAAATAAAACAGTCAAGTAAGAAACTGGATTTTAAAAAGCTAGGATCATTTAAAATTTGACAGAGAATATCAGAACTCAATTATAAACTAAAACTGCTAAAGATAATACAGATACATCCAGTGTTCTATATATTGCTAATAGAAAAGGCCAGCCAGAATGTCAGGCAAGAAAAAATTAAGATTGAGAATGAAAACAAGTATAAAGTTGAAAAGATTCTAGGACAAGGTCAGATTGATGGAAAAACACACTATCTAGTGAAATAAAAAGAGTATCCTATAGAGAAGAACACCTGGAAACTAACTAAGAACTTACAAAATTATCAGGAGAAAATGAGAAGATATCTCCAGCAAAAGAGCAGACTGACAGTAAATCAGACAATTCCAAGACAGACTGATTAAAAAGAGCCAGCTGACTAATCTGGTCAGACAATGAAGCAAAACAATAACAAAGTAAGAAATATTTATCTAGTTTTTCAGAGAGTATATTCTGAAGAGGAATCAGGGCAGATTCCAGATAATTTATTTCTTTTAAAAGAATCTTTATATTGCAGTTCTGAGTAATAAAACAGGAAGATATTTACTTTTTTTCCTTCAATAAAGAAAGAAGATTTTAATTGACATAGATTTTACTAGTACAATACTTATTTTTACAGAGATATAATAAACAGGATGAGCTGCAGGAATTTATTATAATATACAAGGAAAAGAACAAGAAGCAACTGTCACAGAGGAAGTTAAAGATACTGCTATAACAGTTAATTAGATCAGCAAGATAAACTTACTCAGAGTAACAGTTTCAGAGAAAACAGAATAAAAGAAGTTTGTATAGTATAACAAGTATAGTAGAATTTATAGAAAATAAAGATTTTATAAATACAAAGAAACAACTAGCAATAGAAGAATTATTTATTCTTGGAACAAGAATACTGCAGAAAGAGGAATAATATTACAGATCTACTGTTACAAAGTACCTTATCCAATTAAACAGGGTGGAATCTAAGCTAAATCTCAGAGGTCTGTAATACCCTTAGAGAATACACTCTAGTATATACCAAGCTTGCTTATTACTCTAAGCTGGTGTGTAGGCCTTAGCTTACTGTAGTGATAAAGAGTGATCTATTTTTCTACAAGGACAAAGTAATCTAGCTAGAGGACAGCTTTATACTGTATATCAGGAAAAGCTTAATAAAATACAATAGTAGAGTATATATAATATCAAAGTAAAATTGCAGTGCTGTTGTAGCTAGTAATCTAGAACTAAGAATAGATCTAAGATTAGTATTGTTATTGAATATAAAGTAGAAGACTTCTGTTTCTAAAGATAGAGGAAATATATCTTTTATATATATAATAATTTCTTAAGTAGATTTAGTAGACCTGGTAGACAAATCTACCAGTACTACTGAATTTACTATTTATAGATCTAGTAGATCTGGTAAATAAATCTACTAGTACTACCAGTTCTACTATTCTGGATTATATAATTTTTCAGTTATATAACTTCTAAGTTTTACTAGTTTCTCTGTTCTACTGTGCCTCTATTTCTCTGGATTACTGTTAATTAATAGTTTCTGTTAATCTGTAATATTATTCTCTTTCTTTCTAGTAAGCTGTCCCAGCAATTTATTCTTTTTCTTTATAACTGATACTGTTCCTACTTTCAGTTGTTCTTTCTTTTTCTTGTAAGTATCTTCTGGAATGTATTGATTATAGCACCTAGCTGTACTGCTAAAAACCAAGCTTAAGTTGCTGATATTAAGTATACAGGCTTTATTATATCTTTTCTATATTATTATTGCAAACAAAGGAAAATATCTTGTATTATCTCTAAAGATAATAAATATTGTAGTGAATATATTCAATTAAGTAAATTATATATTTTAGAAAAGAAATTTATTCTTTATTCTAAATAATTCAAACTGCACTGTACCTGTAATAAAATCAAATTAGATAAAGAACTTGCTTATAAGAAATTTTATTATCTTTTCTCTTAACTTTCTATTACTATAAATCAGTTAAATTGTTTCAAAGAACAGAAACAGTTTCTGAATATAAAAACTGATAAATTTATTCAATTCAATATACAAACTCTTGAAGAGTTAGAAAAGTTAGAAGAGAAAGAGAATAAAAGAAAATAGACTAAGACTATAGCTACAGATAAACTGCAAGCCCTGCTAGCTATTATCAGTAATATCTTCTCTTTTTCTAGTTTTAATTTTACAGTTTTTAATAGTACTGCAATACTCTCTGAGTATTCTTTAAATTCTTAACAGGTTTTTAAATATTGTCTAACTGTAAGTATTCTTTTTATTTTACAAGATAATATTATTCATTCTCTAATACTGTATTTTTTAGAATTTCTTTAACTTTGTATTTGTTCAATTCTTTATTCTTGACTTCAGATAAATATTGTCTAGTATTCTAAAGTACTTTTTCAATTAGCAAGATATAGAATATCAGATATATCTGTATATTTTTTAGCAAAGTAAGTTTATATATAACTAGTTCAATCTGTTCTAAAACTTTGAAAGATCTGAGTTTCTGATAATCAAGTTTATTACTTAATTATTTTATTTTTATATTTCTTTATAAAAGATATACTCTCTTCTCCTCTTTAAAAACTAGTACTTTCTAGTATTTTTTATTGTAGTAATATTTTATCTGTTCACTGTAAAATTCCAAGTTCAATTGCAGTTGCTTATATAATTTTTAAAATTTTTAAACTTTTATCTCTTCTAGATATACTCTTATTTCTATGTATTACAGTACTTGCAGGATATCTAGTTCTTGTCTATAATTTATAAAGTATAGTATATATCCTGTTATTGTGTATTTTGAACTGTTGTAGGCAATTTATACTGTCAGTAATAGTAAAATCCAGTTATCTTGTCAGTTGTTTATATAATTCTATAAGTATTGCTTTACTGTCTGGTTCAATCTTTCTATCAACTTATCTACCTGTAGATAATACACTGTTATAGCCTGGTGTTTTATATCTAAGTATACTGTAAATATTTTTCAGAAATATTCTATAAACTTCAGGTCTTTATCTGAAATAATCTCTTTAAGCAATTTATAATTTACAAATATATTCTGTAGTAGTATATATACTATCTCTGGTACTGATATTTCTTTGATAAATAGTAAAAAATATATATATTTGATTAATTAATCTGTAACTGTTAGAATAGAGTTATATTTTATTTCTATTTACAGTTTTTTAAATTTCAGTAACTTTATAATAAAATCTATTGCTATTAATTTCTACAGTACTTGTAAGTAAGATATCAGCTATAATAAACTATATTTTTAATATTAATTTACTTTATTTTATATATAATTGCAGTCTTGTATATAATCTCTGACTAATATCTATAATCTTGATTAATAATAGTTTCTTGAAATTCTTTTCTAGATTTTCTCAACTCTAAAATATCCTGCTATTAAATTGTTATAATTCTTTTAAAGAATTCTGTTCTTCAGTTTCAATAGAATATAAATCAGTTCTTTGTATAATAGTAAACTGTTACTATTTTTAAACTTGTTTTTATATTTTATCTTCAATACAGTAGAGTTATTCTGTATCTGAGTTTATAATTTATTTTCAAGCTCTATCAATGTAATGACCAATTATATAGCTCTTAAAGTTTGGTAATTAAAAACTAGAGTATTTGTATCTTCTATAGTTTTAAAAAGTACTTGTTTTTTTTTATAAGCTGTTATCAGATCTGACTACCTGCTCAATATATCTATTCAAGTATTGTTCTTTTCTTTGCAATACTGTATTCTAAAATTATAGACTGCTAAGATCTCTGATCAGTAAGCTTGACATTGTATCAATTCCTTTGTAATTATAAAGTATTGAAGATTGTAATAGTTTAAAATCACAATTATTTAATAATTTATATCTTTTAAATATACTTACTATTTCTTCAGTACTGTTACTATTGCAAGTAGTTCTTTATTATAAATATTGTAATTCTGTTTAGTTAATATTATTAATCTTGTATAGCAAGTAATTAATTTCTTTCTTTTTTAATTATCTTCTTGCTGTAATCTTGTTTCTATTGTACAATTCAATATATCTGTATCTATAATTACAAGTTTTGTAGAATTAAAATATATTTATATTTCTTCTTTTCAGAAAGCTTTTTTAATTACTTCAAATACTTTCTACTGCTATTCTTTCTAATAAAACTCAATATCTTTCTTAAAGAAGAATATAAGGAGTTTTATTAGATCTGAAAACTCTTTTATAAACTATTAATAGTAGTTTGTAAGTCTGTATAATATCTAGACTTCAGTTATAGTTTTCAGTGTCAGCTACTTTTCTATTGCTTGAATCTTTATTAAATCTATCTGTATACTCTCTGTAGTAACAATATATTCTAGGAACTCAATTTTCTTTTTAAAGAATTTATACTTTTTTAGTTTCAACAGTATATCTTTCTTTTGTAGCCTGTTGAGTACTATTTTCACTTTCTCAGTATATTCTATTTTTATACTATTAGTAAAGATCAGGATATTGTCCAGGTATATAATTACAAAGTTGTCCAGAAACTTGTAAAGAAATTCATTAATTATTACTTGAAATATTATCAGTGTATTAGTTAGTTTAAACAGTATAATCAAGTATTTAAAGTATCTGTAGTATATTTAAAACACTGTTTTCTATTCCTTGTCTTCTTTAATCCTGATTTGATTGTATCCTGCTCTTAAATTCAGTAAAGTAAACTATCTAGTTTCTTGAAATCAGTCTTGTATTTCTTCAATTAATAGTAATAGATATTGGTTCTTGATTGTAATACTGTTTAATTATTGATAATCTATATACAGTTATAACTTACTATTCTTTTTTAATATAAAGATAATAGAATATTCTACTAGTAATATTGATAATCTGATAAACTCTTTCTCTAGATTCTTGTCAATATATTAATATAATTCCTTTAGCTCTTTTTTATTTAGTTGATATATTAGCTTGTATATCAGCTCTTTTTCTTCTAGTAATAGTATCTTGTAGTTCTATTTTCTATATTTTAGTAAACTTTTAGACAGCTTTTTTTTCTTAAATATTTCTCTATAGTTCCAGTATTTCTTGAGTACTATTTTTCTGATTTTTTCAGATATATTCTGGCTTGTTTTCCTGAATAAGGTCCCAGCAGTTTTTTTATTTTCAATAGTATTTATTTATTTAATCAATTATTTTTATGCTGTCTGTTTTTGATTGCTTAACTTATTTATTACTGTAGTTTTGTATCCAGTTTTCTATAAACTGTAGATTATTTCCAGTATCAAGTCTAGTACTGAAGAATATCTATATCTGTTTAACCTTATTATTCTCTTCTACCAGTGTATATCAGAGTTGTATAGCTTTAACTAAAGTAGTTTTAAGATAATATTGTAACTCTCTATATTAGTTATATTAAAGTTTACAAGCTTTTAATATCTCTGTATTACTAATAATTCCAGGTATATTTTCTATTATACAAAGTCTAGCTAACTTCTATTTAATCTGTTTAATTAATACAGTCTTTTCTTTAATTCTGTTAATAGTCTAGGTCTTTTTATAAAACTTCTATCTATAAAAATTCCAGTTGCCTCTGAATTGATTAAAGTATATATACAGTATCCTTTCAAGATTACAGTAACTGCTAGGTAGCTGTCTTGATCTATATTAGTTAATAACTATTCTGTTATATTGCTTACAGATATTTATTTATAATAATATTATTATTTTTTATCTGCAGTTGTAAAGTATTAATCTCCTGTTTTAGTTTCTATAATAAATCTTTTGAAATTTCTTTAAATACTGTTATCTATTGCTTGACTAGTTCTTTTTAAATTTTAAATACTTCAGATTTGTTTTCTTTTAGTCAGTTTTATAGTATCTTGACTTTACTCTGCTATAGATCTGTAGTTATTATTTTAATCTGTATTTTCTTGCATCAGGCTTTATAATATATTTGTAACTCAATACTTTTATTATATTAATAATATTGCTCTTTTTCTCAGTATTTTATTAGCTCTGCTGGTCTCTATATATAGTTAATCTTGCAGGTATTGTGTCTCAGTTTTCTGTATATTTCTGTACAGTATATTCAAGGTATTCCTGTATATTGTAAATAATTGATATTGTATAATAAGTAATCTATCTATTTTTCAGATATAAAAGTTAGCTCTCTAGAATAGCTTCTATTATTAGTCTGTATTTTCTATAGTAGTTGTAAAAAGTATTTATTTACTTGTTTCTCTTTGCAGTGTATTCTATAATTGTTTATTTAATATAACAATTAAGTTAGTGTTCTGACCCTGTACTTGTTGTTACTCTTTAATCTAGTATTATAGTAATCAGTTATTTTCTGATTTATTCTATAGTAAATATAATCTATAATCTCTTTCTACAGTAACTCTGTATTTTTATCTTTATTGAAGTCTGAGATTGTACATTTTCTTAGCTATAATTTTTCTGTCTGAGTTGCCCTTAGCTGCTTTAGTAAATCTGAATAGTACTAGTTATCTTTCACTTCTTAGTAGAATAGACAGCTATCTATATAATAGAATGATTAATGTATCCTTTCATACTGTAGATATTCAATATTTGCTTTATTTTATAAACTGAGCTATTCTGGTGCTTTCTGAGTATTTTTCTATACTTTAATTTTATTATATTGCTTGCAATCTTTCATGTCATATCTATACAGCCTATAATAGTAGTAAGTTAAATTATCTCTGATTTACTGAATTTTCTTATCCTGTATTTTCTTGTACCACTCACAATCACATACAAATATAGGAAATTTATAGTATTATAGATATTTCAGATTTGTAATATTCTGATTTTTCTTTCTTCAGTAATAATTGCAATCTTTACTACTTTCTTATAGAGTTCCTGACTTTTACTGTTTCTTACACTCTTTCCAGTGTAGATTCCAGTAGTCAGGTAATAAATACTTTATCTTTATTGTCTTAGTAGGCTCAGCTGCTTCACTGTTGATTTCTGTTTATTAAGTCTTTATTAGTTCTTGGAATATCTGTTCTACTATAACTTCTTGTAGTTTATTCTATTTATCTACTGTGTCACTAGTTTCAGCTCTAGTTATATATAGGAATTGTTGTTTACTTCTATCAGTATCAGTAGTAGAGTAGTATTATTCTTTTATTATTACTCTCAGCTTTCTTTGCAGCTGGTTTCCTTGTTTTTTATAGCAATTTCTTACAAAGTATCCTGATTTCTTGTAAAAGAAATATAACTTTTTCTGATATAACTTGTCTTTTTCATAGTTCTAGCTTCTCATAGTTGTATCTAGTTCTATAAATTATAGTTTGTAAAGATTGTAGTTTTCTCTGTATATCTGTTACTTTATAGTATAGTTTGAAAACTACTTGTAGCCTTTTTATTCTAGATATCTTTTTCAAATTCTCATGTCTATATATACTGTATATTTGATTATTTTAAATAGTATATTAGGTTGTTTCTTTAATCTAGCTATTTCATTCTTGATTTCTTCTTTAAGCCTGTTGTATACAGCTCCTGCTAATATATTATTATTCCAGTTTAATACTACAGCTAGTTATTGGAATTCTGCTAGGTATCTAGCTGTATTTTTTATTTATTGAATCTATCTAATCTTCTACACTGCTATTACTTCTTTATCAGTAATTTTAAAATTTGCTGTTAATACTTTCTTGAATAATCTGAAATTCTTTATTACAAGAATTCTTTCAGTTTCAATAGATATAAAATCTCTGGGATCTTTTCTATTAAATTATATTGTTAAATAGAGTTGCATCTATACTGCTGTTTCTCTTTATAGATATTATACTGCTATCAAGTATTTATTAATTTTTATTAACTTGATATTGAATTGAAAGTAGATCTTGAAATATACTAGAAAAGATCTGAGCCTGCTTCTAGTTCTGTTAAAAAGTTAGATCTTTATTTTCTCTGCAATATTTTCTTTCTTCTGGCCTGTAAGCTGTGCTGCAACTTGATTTTTAATATTAACTGTATATTTATATATCTAGTCAATTATTTTCTATTGCTCCTTGACTTTAGCTTTGAGCTT
The DNA here is from genome assembly GCA_002573605.1 of Polytolypa hystricis UAMH7299. Classification (NCBI taxonomy): domain Eukaryota; kingdom Fungi; phylum Ascomycota; class Eurotiomycetes; order Onygenales; genus Polytolypa; species Polytolypa hystricis. The sequence goes on from PDNA01000081.1 coordinate 108,543, forward strand.
CTGAATCTGAGCCAGTAAAACTTGTACTGTAACTGCTGTAGATATATCTTTCTATTAATTAGTTCTTTCTAAGCTAGAATAATACTTACCTGAATTAATAAAGTATTCTTTATCTTGTATAGTTGAAAGACAAAGAAGGTTATTATAATCTTGTATAGTTAAAAGATTCTGAAAGAGTTTGTAAACTTATATAGTTAAAAGTCTTTAATATAGTTTTATATTCTTCAAGCTAATACTTTAAAAGATAAGTATTCAATATATTACAAAGTACCTTGTCTGATTAAGTAGAGTAAAATTTCAACTAAATCTTGGGGATCTGTAATACTCTTAGAAGATATACTCTGGTATATACCAAGCTTGCTTATTACTTTAAGCTGGTGTTGTAAGCCTTAGCTTACTGTAATAATAAAAGGTGATCTACTTCTCTAAAGAGACAAAGTAATCCAGCTAGAGAACAGCCTTGTACTATATATCAAAGAAGGTCTAATAGAATGCAAAGATAGAGTATATATAATATCAAAGTAGAATTGCAGTGCTGTTATAGCTAGTAATCTAGAACTAAAAATAAGTTTAAAATCAGTATTGTTATTGAATACAAAGTAGAAGACTTCTGTTTCTAAAAGTGGGGAAAATATATCCTTTATATATATAATAAAAATCCTTGGTAGATCTGGTAGATTATATAGATATAGTAGATCTGAATCTACCAGGTCTACTGAGTCTACTAAGTCTACTGTTTCTATTATATAACTCTTTATTATATAATTTCCAGCTTTAGAAGTTTTTCCAGTTTCACTGTATTTCTTTTTCTTGAATTATTATTAATCAATAATTCCTGTTAGTCTGTAACAATTTATCTATTTAATTAATTATTTTTATACTATCTATTCTTAGTTATTCAGCTTATTTATTACTGTAGTCTTGTATTTAGTTTTCTGTAAACTGTAAATTATTTCCAGTGTTAAATCTGATACTGGAAAATATCTATATCTATTTAATCTTATCATTCTCTTCTGCTAGTGTATATTGGAGTTGTGCAGCTTTAATTAGAGTAGTTCTAAGATAATATTATATTTCTCTAGATTGATTATATCAAAGCTTATAAATTCTTGATATTCCTGTATTACTAATAGTTTCAGGTATATTTTCTATTATATAAAGTCTAGCTGACTTCTATCTAATCTATTTAGTCAATACAGTTTTTTCTTTAATTTTGTTAATAGTTTAACTCTTTTTATAAAACTTCTGTCTATAAAAATTCCAGTTGTCTCTGAATTAATCAAAGTATATATATAGTATCCTCTCAAGGTTGCAGTGACTGCTAGATAGCTGTTTCAATCTATATTAGCTAATAATTATTCTATTATATTGCTCACAGGTACTTATTTATAGTAATACTGTTATTTTCTATCTGCAGTTATAAAGTATCAGTCTTTTATCTTAATTTCTATAATAAATCTTTTAAAATTCTTTTAAATACTGTTATCTATTGTTTAACTAGTTCTTTTTAAATTTCAAATATTTCAAGTTTATTTTCTCTTAGTCAGTTTTATAGTATCTTGGCTTTGCTCTGCTATAGATCTGTAATTATTATTTTAACCTGTATTTCCTTATATCAGGTCTTATAATATATTTATAACTTAGTACTTTTATTATACTAATAATATTACTCTTTTTCCCAGTATTCTATTAGCTCTACTGATCTCTATATATAATTGATCTTGCATGTATTGTGCTCCAGCTTTTTATATATTTCTATACAGTATACTCAAGGTATTCCTGTATATTATAGATAGTTAATATCAGGTAATAGATGATCTATTTATTCTTTGAATATAAAAGTTGGCTCTCTAGAATAGCTTTTATTACTGATCTATACTTTTTATAGTAACTATAAAAAGTATTTATTTACCTGTTTCTCTCTGCAGTGTATTCTGCAATTATTTATTTAATATAACAATTAAATCAGTGCTCTGATCCTGTATTTATTATTACTCTTTAATCTAGTATTATAGTAACTAATTATTTCTTAATTTATTCTATAGTAAATATAATCTATAATTTCTTTCTATAGTAACTCTGTATTTTCATCCTTATCAAAGTCTGAAATTGTATATTCTCTTAGCTATAATTCTTCTGTCTGAATTGCTTTTAACTGCTTCAGTGAATTTAAATAGTACTAGTTATTTTTTACTTTCCAGTAGAATAGACAGCTATTTATATAACAGAATAATCAATATATCTCTTTATACTGTAGATATTCAATATTTGCCTTGTCTTGTAAACTGAGCTATTCTAGTGCTTTCTAGATATTTTCTTATACTTTAATCTCATTATATTACTCACAATCTTTTATATTATATTTATACAGTTTATAATAGTAGTAGATTAGATTATTTCTAATTTACTGAATTTCCTTATCCTGCATCTTCTTGTACTATTTGCAATTATATATAAATATAGGAAATTTATAGTATTATAAATATTCTAGATCTATAATATTCTGGTTCTTTTTCTTCCAGTAATAATTGCAATTTTTATTATTTTTTTATAGGTTTTCTGACTCTTGCTGTTTCTCATACTCTTCCCAGTGTAGATTCTGGTAGTCAGATAATAGATATTCTATTTTTGTTGTCTCAGTTAGCTCAACTACTTTACTGTTGATTTCTACTTATTAAGTCTCTATTAGTCCTTAGAATATCTGTTTTACTATAATTTCTTATAGCTTATTCTACTTATCTACTATATCACTAGTTTCAGCTCTAGTTGTATATAGAAATTGTTGTTCATTTCTACTAGTATCAGCAGTAAAGTAGTATCATTCTTTTATCATTGCTCTTAGCTTTTATTATAGTGTAGTGGAGAGTATAGTTACCCTCTAGGACTGATGACTAAGGACATGACACACATGACACAAGAAGCAACAGCTATCTCAGAGACATGAAAGAGGCAGTAAGAAGGAAGAAGAGAAGAAAGATAGCAGACAGCAGTGAGAGAGTTGAGGATCATTTTTGAATCTTTGCAAGTTATCATATATTGTGTTTATTATTCAGTTTTGCAGTAGACAGTTATAATACATTCATTTTCTTGTTTACAGTGTCTCAATCTTTGAATATTGTGTATCATGTATCATGTCTACCTTGGACATCTCTTGTATTGTCTCTTGTGTGTCATCTCTTTTATTGTGTGTTGTGTATTGCTTCTTGACTGTTACCTAATCCTTTGAGTCCCCTGACAGACACTCTATAACTTGCTCTCTATATTGGAGGGTAGCCTATTTTCCTATCTACAATAGCTGGTTTTTATTTTTCTTGTAGTAATTTCTTACAAAGTATTCTAGTTTCTTACAAAAGAAATACAACTTCTTCTAGTATAACTTATCTTTCTTATGATTCTGACTTCTTATAGTTATATCTAGTTTTATAGATTATAGTCTATAAGGATTATAGTTTTCTCTGTGTATCTGTTACTTTGTAGTATAGTTTAAAAACTGTTTATAATCTTTTTATTCTAGATATTTCTTTCAAATCCTTGTATCTATATATACTGTATATTTAATTATCTTAGATAGTATATTAGGTCATTCCTCTAATCTTACTATTTTATTCTTAATTTTTTCTTTAAGTTTATTGTATACAGCTTCTGTTAATACATTATTATTTTAGTTCAATACTGCAGCTAGTTATTAAAATTCTGCTAAATATTCAGCTGTATTTCTTGTTTATCAAATCTATCTGATTTTCTGTACTACTGTTGCTTCTTTATCAGTAATTTCAAAATTTGCTATTAATACTTTCTTAAACAGTTTGAAATCTTTTATTACAAGGATTCTTTCAGTTTTAATAGATATAAAATCCCTGGGATCTTTTCTACTAAATTATATTGTTAAATAGAGCTGTATCTACACTGCTGTTTTTTTTTGCAGATGTTATACTGCTATCAAGCACTTATCAGTCTTCATTAACTTAATATTAAATTGAAAGTAGATTTCAAGATATATTAGAAAAGGTCTGAGCTTGCTTTTAGTTTTATTAAAAGATTAAATCTTTACTTTCTCTATAATATTTTCTTTCTTCTGATTCACAGGCTGCACTGCAACTTAATTCTCAATATTGATTGTATATTTATATATCTGATCAATTATTTCTTATTACTTCTTAACTTTAGCTTTAAGCTCCTGAATTTAAGCTAGTAAAGCTTGTACTATAACTGCTATAGATATATCTTTCTATTAATTAATTCTTTCTAAACTAGAATAATACTTACCTGAATCAACAAAGTATTCTTTATCTTATATAGTTGAAAGATAAAGAGAGTTATTATAATCTTGTATAGTTAAAAGATTCTGAAGGAGTTTATAAGCTTGTATAGTTAAAAGTTTTTAATATAGTTTTATATCTTTCAAGCTAACACTTTAAAAAATAGGTATTCAATATATTACAAAGTACCTTGTTCAATTAAGCAGGGTAGAACTTCAATTAAACCTTAAAAATCTGTAATACTTTTAGAGAATACACTCTGATATACACCAAGCTTGTTTATTACTCTAAGCTGGTATTGTAGACCTTGGCTCACTGTAGTGATAGAAGATAATTTACTTTTCTAAAGAGATAAAGTAATCCAGCTAGAGAACAGTCTTGTACTGTATATTAAAGAAGGCCTAATAGAATGCAAAGATAGAGTATATATAATATCAAAGTAGAATTGTAGTACTGTTATAGCTAGTGATCTAGAATTAAGAGTAAGTCTAAAATCAGTATTGTTATTGAATGCAAAGTAGAAGACTTCTGTTCTTAAGAGTGGAGAAAATATATCTTTTATATATATAATGAAAAACCTGTAGTAGATCTGATAGATTGTATAGATATAGTAAATCTGAATTTACTAGGTCTACTAAGTTTACTGAGTCTACTGTTTCTATTATATAGCTCTTCTATTATATAATCTCCAGCTCTAGAAGTTCTTCCAGTTCTACTGCACCTCTTTTCTCTGGGTTATTATCAATCAATAATTTCTGTTAGTCTGTAATATTACTGTAGTAATAAAGAGTAATCTACTTTTCTAAAGAAATAAAGTAATCCAGCTAGAGAACAGTCTTGTACTGTATATTAAAGAAAGTTTAATAAAATACAAAGATAGAGTATATATAATATTAAAGTAAGATTGCAATACTGTTATAGCTAGTAATCTAGAACTAAGAATAAATTTAAAATCAGTATTATTATTGAATACAAAGTAGAAGACTTCTGTTCTTGAAAATAGAAGAAATATATTCTTTATATATATAATAATTTCTTTAGTAGATCTAGTAGATCTAGTAAACAAATTTATCAGTACTATTAAATCTACTATTTATAAATCTGATAGATCTAGTAGATAAATCTATCAGTGCTACTAGTTCTACTACTTTTAAATTATATAATTTTTTAATTATATAACTTTCAAGTTTTATTGGTTTTTCTGTTTTACTGTATTTTTATCTCTTTAAATTATTGTCAATTAATAGTCTCTATTAATTTGTAATATTATTCTCTTTCTTTCTAGTAAGCTGTTTCAGTATTCTATTTCTTTTTCTTATAACTGATACTGTTTCTACTTTTGATTGTTTTTCTTGCTTTTTCTTATAAGTATCTCCTGGAATGTGTTGACTATAGTATCTAGCTATACTGCTAGAAATCAAGCTCAAGCTGCTGATATTAAATATACAGGCTTTATTATATTTTCTCTGTATTATTATTGTGAACAAAGGAAAATATCTTGTATTATCTTTAAAGGCAATAAGTATTATAGTAAATATATTCAATCAGATAAATTATATATTTCAGAAGAGAAATTTATTTCTTGATCTAAATAGTTTAAACTGCACTGTACCTGTAATAAAATTAAATTAAATAAAGAATTTATTTATAAAGAATTTTATTATTTCTTTTCTCAGTTTTCTATTACTATAAACTGATTGAACTGTTTTAAAGAGCAGAAACAGTTTCTGGATATAAAAACTGACAAATTCATTCAATCTAATATACAAACTCTTGAAGAGTTAGAAAAGTTGAAAAAAGAAAAAAATAAAAGAAAACAGATTAAAACTACAGCTACAGATAAACTGCAAGCCCTGCTAGCTATTATCAGTAATATTTTCTCTTCTTCTAGTTTTAATTTCATAGCTTTTGATAGTACTATAATATTTCTAGAGTATTCTTTAAATTCTTAACAGATTTTCAAGTACTATCTGACTGTAGATATTCTTTTTATTTTATAAAATAGTATTATTTATTCTTTAATACTGCATCTTCTAGAATTTCTTTAACTTTGTATTTATTCAGTTCTTTATTCTTGATCTTGAGTGAATATTATTTAGTGTTCTAGAGTACTTTTTCAATTAGCAAGATATAGAATATCAGATATATCTGTATATTTTTTAATAAAGTAAGTTTGTATATAATTAGTTTAATCTATTTCAAAACTTTAAAAAGTTCAAGTTTCCAATAATTGAGTTTGTTACTTGATTGTTTTATTTTTATATTTTTTTATAAAAAATATACTTTTTTCCCCTCTTTAAAAACTGGCATCTTCTGGTATTTTTTATTATAATAATATTTTATCTATTTACTGTAGAATTTCAAGTTCAATTGCAGTTGCTTGTACAATTTTTGAAATTTTGAAATTTTTATCTCTTCTAGATATACTCTTGTTTCTGTGTGTTACAGTACTTGCAGAATATCTGGTTCTTACCTATAATTTGTAAAATATAGTATATATTCTGTTGTTATATACTTTAAACTGTTGTAGACAATTTATACTATTAGTAATAGTAAAACCCAGTTATTTTATTAATTGTTTATATAATTCTATAAATATTGCTCTACTATCTAGTTCAATCTTTCTACTAATCTGTCTATCTGCAGATAGTATACTGTTGTAGCCTGGTATTTTATATCTAAGTATACTGTAAATATTCTCCAGAAATATTCTATAAATTTTAGATCTTTATCTAAGATAATTTCTTTAAACAATCTATAGTTTATAAATATATTCTGTAGTAGTATATATACTATTTCTGATACTGATATTTCTTTAATAAACAGTAAGAAATATATATATTTAGTCAATTAATCTGTAATTGTTAAAATAGAGTTGTACTCTATTTCTGTTTGCAGTTCTCTAGATTTCAATAACTTTATAATAAAATCTATTGCTATTAATTTCTATAGTATTTGTAAGTAAAATATCAGCTGTAGCAAGCTATATTTTTTATATTAATTTACTTTGTTTTGTATACAATTGCAGTCTTGTATATAATCTCTAACTAATATCTATAATTTTAATTAATAATAGTTTCTTGAAATTCTCTTCTGGATTTTCTCAATTCTAAAATATTCTATTATTAGATTGTTATAATTCTTTTGCAGAATTCTGTTTCTCAGTTTTAATAGAATATAAATCAGTTCTTTATATAATAGCAAACTGTTACTATTTTTAAACTTGTCTTTATATTTTATTTTTAATACAGTAAGATTATTCTGTATCTGAATTTGTAATTTATCTTTAAACTCTACTAATATAGTGACCAATTGTATAGCTTTTAAGTCCTGATAATTAAAGACTAGAATATTTATATTTTCTGCAGGCTTAAAAAGTACTTGTTTCTTCTTGTAAACTGTTATTAAGTCTAATTATCTATTTAATATATCTGTTCAAGTATTATCCTTTCTCTTGCAATGCTGTATTCTAAAATCATAGACTGCTAAAGTTTCTTATTAATAAGCTTGATATTGTATCAACTTCTTTGTAATTATAAAATATTAAAGATTATAATAATCTGAAATTACAATTATCTGATAATTTGTATCTTTTAAATATACTTACTATTTCTTCAGTACTGCTACTATTATAAATAGTTTTTTATTATAAATATTATAGTTCTGTTCAGCTAGTATTATTAATCTTATATAATAAATAATCAGTTTCTTTCTTTTTTAATTATTTTCTTACTGTAATCTTATTTTTATTATACAATTCAATATATCTGTATCTATAATTACAGGTTTTATAGAATTGAAATATATCTATATTCTTTTTTTTTAGAAAACTTTTTTAATAGCTTCAAATATTTTCTACTGTTATTTTTTCTAATAAAATTTAATATTCTTTTTAAAAAGTAATATAAAAGATTTTATTAAATCTGAAAATTCTTTTATAAACTATTAATAATAATTTGTAAGTCTGTATAATATCTAAACTTTAATTACAATTTTTAATATTAATTATTTTTTTATTACTTGAATCTTTGCTAGATCTATCTGTATACTTTTTATAGTAATAATATATTTTAAAAACTTAATTTTCTTCTTAAAGAATTCACACTTCTCTAATTTCAATAGTATATCTTTCTCTTATAGCTTGTTGAGTATTATCTTTACTTTTTCAGTATATTCTATCTGTTACAAAGTACCTTGTTCAATTAAGCAGGGCAGAATCTAACTAAATCTCAGGGATCTGTAATACCCTTAGAGGATACACTCTGGTATATACCAAGCTTGCTTATTACTTTAAGCCAGCATGTGGGCCTTAACTTACTGTAGTAATAGAAGATGATCTACTTCTTTAAATAAGATAAAGTAATCTAGCTAGAAGACAGCCATACACTGTATATCAGGAAAGGTCTAATAGAATACAAAGATAGAGTATATATAATATCAAAGTAAGATTGTAATACTGTTGTAGCTAGTAATCTAGAATTAAAAGTAAATTTAAAATCAGTATTGTTATTAAATACAAAGTAGAAGACTTCTGTTCCTAGAAATAGAAGAAATACATTCTTTATATATATAATAATTTTCTTGATAGATTTGGTAGACTTGATAGACAAATCTACTAGTACTACTGAATCTATTATCTGTAGATCTAGTAGATTTAATAGATAAATCTACCAGTACTACCAATTCTACTACTTTGAATTATATAATCTTCCAGTTATATAACTTTCAAGTTTCACTGGTTTTTCTGTTTTACTGTATCTCTATCTTTCTAGATTATTGTCAACCAATAGTCTCTGTTAGTCTGTAACAACTATAGTAATAAATAAGCTGAGCAACTAAGAATAAACAGTATAAAAACAATTGATTGAATAAATAAATACTATTAAATATAAAAAAACTGCCAGGACCTTACTTAGGAAGACAAGCCAGAATATATCTGAAAAAGTCAGAAAAATAGTATCCAAGAAATACTGAAACTATAAAGAGATATTTAAGAAGAAAAAGCTATCTAAAAGTTTACTAGAATATAGAAAATAAAACTATAAAATACTATTACTGAAAGAAAAAAAGCTAATATACAAGTTAATATATCAACTAAATAAGAAAGAGCTAAAGGAATTATATTAATATATTAACAAGAATCTAGAGAAAGAATTTATCAGATTATTAATATTATCAGTAAAATACTCTATTATCTTTATACTAGAAAAGAATGACAAGTTACAACTGTATATAGATTATCAATAATTAAACAGTATTACAATCAAGAACTGATATTTATTACTATTGATTAAAGAGATACAAGACTGATTTCAAGGAACTAGATAATTCACTTTACTAGATTTAAAAGCAGGATACAATTAAATTAGAATTAAAGAAAATAAGAAATAGAAAATAGTATTTTAAATATACTATAGATACTTTGAGTACTTGATTATATTATTCAGATTAACTAATATACCAGTAATATTCCAAGCAATAATCAACAAGCTTTTTTATAAATTCCTGAATAACTTTGTAATTGTGTATCTAGATAATATCCTGATCTTTACTGATAATATAAGAATAGAATATACTAAGAAAGTAAAGATAGTACTCAACAGATTATAAGAAAAGAATATACAGTTAAAACTGGAAAAGTATAAATTTTCAAAGAAAGAAATCAAGTTTCTAGAATATATTGTTACTATAAAGAGTATATAAATAGATCTGACAAAGATTCAAGTAATAGAAGAGTAGCTGATATTGAAAATTGTAATTAAAATCTAGATATTATACAGATTTATAAATTACTATCAACAATTTATAAAAGAATTTTTAAGTTTAATAAAATCTCTTATATCTCTTTTTAAAAAAAATATTGAGTTTCAGTAGAGAAAGTAACAGTAGAAAATATTTAAAACTATTAAAAAAGCTTTTTAAAAAAGAGAAATACAGATATATTTCAACTCTATAAAACCTGTAATTATAGATACAAATATATTGAATTGTACAATAGAAGTAAGATTACAGCAAGAAAATAATTAAAAAAGAAAAAAACTGATTGCTTGCTATACCAGATCAATAATACTAGCTGAATAAAATTACAATATTTATAATAAACAATTACTTATAATAGTAACAGTACTGAAGAAATAGCAAGTATATTTAAAAAATACAAATTACTAGATAATTATAATTTCAGATTATTACAATCTTCAATACTTTATAATTACAAAGAAATTAATATAATATTAAGCTTATTAATTAGAGACTTTAGTAATTTATAATTTTAAAATACAGTATTGCAAGAGAAAGAATAATACTTAAACAGATATATTGAACAGGCAGTCAAACCTGATAACAGTTTATAAAAAGAAATAAATACTCTTTAAAACTGCAGAAAATACAAATACTCTAGTCTTTAATTATTAGATTTTAAAAGCTATACAATTGATTACTATATCAGTAGAGTTCCAAGATAAATTACAAATTCAGACACAGGACAATTCTACTGTATTAAAGATTAGATATAAAACAAGTACAAGAATAGCAGCAGATTTGTTATAAACTAACAGAAACTATTAGTTAACAATAACCTAGAAAAATAAACATGCAGTAGAACAGAAAAATCAGTGAAACTTAAAAGTTATATAACTAGAAAATTATATAATTCAAAGTAGTAGAACTGGTAGTACTAATAGATTTATCTATCAGATCTATCAAATCTATAGATAATAGATTTAGTAGTACTAGTAATTTTATTTACTAGATCTACCAGATCTATCAAGAAAATTATTATATATATAAAGAATATATTTTTTCTACTCTTAAAAACAGAAGTCTTCTGCTTTATATTTAATAATAATATCAATCTTAGATTTATTCTTAATTCTAAATTACTAGCTATAACAGCACTGCAATCTTACTTTAATATTATATATATTCTATCTTTGTATTTTATTAGGCCTTTTCTGATATATAGTGCAAGGCTGTCCTCTAGCTAGATTACTTTATCTCTTTAAAAAAAGTAGATTATCCTCTATTACTACAGTAAGCCAAGGTTTACAACACCAGCTTAGTGTAATAAACAAGCTTGGTATATATCAGAGTATATCTTTTAAAAGTATTATAGATCTCTGAAATTTAGTTAAGTTCTGCTCTATTTAATTAAACAAGGTACTTTATAATATATTGAATATCTATTTTTAAAAGTATCAGTTTGAAAGATATAAAACTATATTAAAGATTTTCAATTATATAAATCTATAAATTCTTTTGAAATCTTTCAACTATACAAAATTATAATAACTCTCTTTGTCTTTCAACTATATAAGACAGAGAATATTTTATTGATTCAGATAAGTATTACTCTAGTTTAAAAAAAACTAATTAATAGAAAGATATATCTACAGCAGTTACAGTACAAGCTCTACTGGCTCAAATCTAAAAACTTGAGAACAAGATCAAGGAGCAGCATGAATAGATTGACTAAATATATAAATATACAGTCAATAACAAAAATTGAATTGCAGTACAGTCAGCAAGCTAAGAGAAAGAAAATATAGTAGAGAAAGTGAAGATTCAATCTTTTAATAGAACTAGAAGCAGGTTCAGATCTTTTTTAATATATTTTAAAATCTACTTTTAATTCAATACTAAATTGATAAAGACTGACAAGTGCTTGATAGTAGTATAATATCTATAAAAAGAAGCTGTAATATAAATACAACTCTATTTAACAATATAGTTTAGTAGAAAAGATTCTAGGAATTTTATATTTATTAAAACTGAAAGAATCCTTATAATAAAGGATTTTAAACTATTTAAAAAAGTATTAACTATAAATTTTAAAATTATTAATAAAGAAGTAACAGCAGTGCAGAAGATTAGATAGATTTAATAAATAAAAAATATAGCTAAATATTTAGTAGAATTCCAACAGCTAGCTGCAGTATTGAACTAGAATAATAGTATATTAGCAGGAGCTGTATACAACAGACTCAAAGAAAAGATCAAGAATAAAATAATAAAATTAGAGAAACAATTTAATATACTATCTGAAATAATCAAACATGCAGTATATATAGATACAAGAATTTGAAAAAGATATCTAGAATAAAAAAACTATAAACAGTTTTTAAACTATACTGCAAAGTAACAGATATATAGAGAAAATTATAATTTTTATAAACTATAATTTATAAAACTAGATATAATTATAAGAAGCTAAAATCCTGTGAAAAACAAGCTATATTAGAAAAAGTTATATTTCTTTTATAAGGAATTAGAATACTTTATAAGAAATTGTTATAAAAAATACAGAAATTAGTTATAACAAGAATTAAAAGCAATAATAAAAGAATAATACTACTTTACTGTTGATACTGGTAGAAATGAATAACAATTCTTACATACAATTAGAGCTGAAACTAGTAATACAGGAAATAAGTAAGATAAATTATAAAAAGTTATAGTAGAACAAATATTCCAAGAATTAATAAAAACTTAATAAATAGAAATTGACAGTAAAGTAACTAAGCTAACTGAAATAATAAAAATAGAGTATCTATCATCCAACTATCAGAATATACACTGGGAAGAGTATAAGAAACAGCAAGAATTAGAAAATCTATAAGAAAATAACAGAAATTGCAACTATTACTAGAAGAAAAAAAATTAGAATATTATAGATCTACAATATCTATAATACTATAAAATTCCTATATTTATATATAATTGTAAATAGCACAAGAAGATACAGGATAAGGAAATTCAGTAAATCAGAAATAATCTAACCTACTATTATTATAGACTGTATAGATATAATATAAAGAATTGTAAGTAATACAATGAAATTAAAGTATAAAAAAATATCTAAAAGATATTAAAATAGTCCAGTTTATAAGAAAAGGTAAATATTAAATATTTACAGTATAAAGAAATACATTAATCATTCTGTTATACAGATAGCTGTTTATTTTATCAGAAAATAAAAAATAACCAGTACTATCCAGATTTACTGAAACAGTTAAAAGTAATTTAAATAGAAAAGTTATAGCTAGAAGAATATATAATTTCAGACTTTAATAAAGATAAAAATACAGGATTACTGTAGAAAGAGATTATAGACTATATTTACTATAAAATAAATCAAGAAAGAACTAATTACTATAATACTAGATCAAAGAATAATAACAAATACAGAATTAAAGTACTGATTCAGTTGTTATATTAAATAAATAATTGCAGAATATATTGCAGAAAAAAACAGGTAAATAAATACTTTCTACAACTACTATAGAAAGTACAGATAAGTAATAAAAGCTATTTTAAAAAGCTAATTTTTATATCTAAAAAATAGATAGATTATTTATTATATAATATCAACTATTTATAATATACAGAGATACCTTGAGTATACTTTACAGAAATATATAGAAAGCTGAGGCATAATATATATAAGATCAATTATATATAGAGATCAGCAGAGCTAACAGAATACTGAAAAGAAAGATAATATTATTAATATAATAAAAATACTAAGTTATAAATATATTATAAGACTTGATATGAGGAAATACAGGCTAAGATAATAACTATAAATCTATAGCAGAGCAAAGCTAAGATACTATAAAACTGATTAAAAAAAAATAAACTTAAAATTTTTAAAATCTGAAAAGAACTAGTCAAATAATAGATAACAGTATTTAAAATTTTTTTAAAAGATTTATTATAATAATCAAGATAGAAGACTGATACTTTACAACTGTAGATAGAAAATAACAGTATTACTATAAATAAATACCTGTAAGCAATATAACAGAACAGTTATTAAATAATATAGATTGAAATAGCTATCTAATAATTACTGTAACCTTGAAAGAATACTGTATATATACCTTGATTGATTCAGGGACAACTGAAATTCTTATAGATAGAAATTTTATAAAAAGAACTGGACTATTAATAGAATTAAAGAAAAAACTATATTAATTAAATAAATTAAACAGGAGTTGATTAAACTTTATATAATAAAAAATATATCTAGAACTTTTAATAATACAGGAATATCAAGAACTTGTAAACTTCAATATAATTAATCTAGAAAGTTATAATATTGTCTTGAAACTACTCTAATTAAAGCTGTACAACCCTGATATATACTGACAGAAGAGAATAATAAAGCTAAACAGATATAGATATTTCTCAGTACCAGACTTAATATCAGAAATAATTTACAGTTTACAGAAAACTAAGTATAAAACTACAGTAATAAATAAATTAAGCAATCAAGAATAGATAGTACAAAAACAATTAATTAAATAGATAAATATTATTAAATACAAAAAAACTGCTGGGACCTTACTCAGAAAAACAAGCTAGAATATATCTAAGAAAATTAGAAAGATAGTACTTGTTACAGACTAACAGAGATTATTAGTTGACAATAACCCAGAGAGGTAGAGGTGCAGCAGAATAGAAAAACCAGTGAAACTTAGAAGTTATATAACTGAAAAGTCATATAATCCAAAGTAGTAGAACTGGTAGCACTGGTAGATATATCTATCAGGTCTACCAAGTCTACAGATAGTAGATTCAGTAGCACTAGTAGATTTGTCTACCAGATCTACCAGATCTACCAAGGAAATTATTATATATATAAAGGACATGTTTCCTCTACCCTTAGAAATAGAAGTCTTCTACTTTGCATTCAATAACAATACTGATCTTAGACCTACTCTTAGTTCTAGATTACTAGCTACAACAGCACTGCAATTCTACTTTGATATTATATATGCCCTACCTTTGTGTCCTATTAGGCCTTCCCTGATATACAGTGCAAGGCTGTCTTCTAGCTGGATTACTTTGTCTCTTTGGAGAAGTAGATCACTCCCTATCACTACAGTGAGCCAAGGCCCACAACACTGGCTTAGAGTAATAAGCAAGCTTGGTGTATACCAGAGTGTATCCCCTAAGGGCATCACAAACCCCTGAGGTTTAGTTGAGGTTCTGCCCTGCTTAATTGGACAAGGTACTTTGTAACAGTACTCAAGAAATAATAGAATTATAGAGAAATATTTAAGAAAAAAAAGCTATCTAAGAATTTACTAGAATATAGAAAATAGAACTATAAAATACTATTATTAAAAGAAAAAGAGCTAATATATAAGCTAATATATTGACTAAATAAAAAAAAGCTAAAGAAATTACACCAATATATTGATAAGAATCTAGAAAAAGAGTTTATTAAACTATTAATATTACTAGCAGGATATTCTATTATTTTTATATTAAAAAAGAATAGCAAGTTACAATTATATATAAATTATCAATAATTAAACAGTATTATAATAAAAAACTAATATCTATTACTATTAATTAAAGAGATACAAGACTGATTTCAAGGAATTAAATAGTTTACTTCACTGGATTTGAGAGCAGGATACAACCAAATTAGAATTAAAGAAGGTAAAGAATAGAAAACAGTATTTCAAATATACTATAGATACTTTAAGTACTTAATTATACTATTCAAATTAATTAATATACTATTAATATTTCAAGCAATAATTAATAAGCTTCTTTACAAATTTCTAGATAACTTTATAGTTATATATCTAGACAACATCCTGATCTTTACTGATAGTATAAGGATAGAATATATTAAGAAAATGAAGATAATATTTAACAGGCTATAAGAGAAAGATATATTATTGAAACTGAAAAAGTACAAATTCTTTAAGAAAGAAATTAAATTTCTAGAATATATTGTTACTACAAAAAGTATACAGATAGATCTAGTAAAGATCTAAGTAATAGAAAAATAGCTGATATCAAAAACTGTAACTGAAGTTCAGATATTATATAGACTTATAAATTACTACTGACAGTTTATAGAAGAATTTTCAGATCTGATAAAACTCTTTATATTATTCTTTAAAAAGAATATCAAATTTTATTGAAAAAAATAACAATAAAAAATATTTAAAGCTATTAAAAAAGCTTTCTAAAAAGAAGAAATATAGATATATTTTAATTTTATAAAATTTGTAATTATAGATACAGATATATCAGATTGTATAATAGAAATAAGATTATAGCAAGAAAATAATTAAAAAAAAAAGAAATTAATTACTTGCTATACAAGATTAATAATACTAGTTAAATAGAACTATAATATTTATAATAAAAAACTACTTACAATAGTAGCAGTATTAAAGAAATAATAAATATATTTAAAAGATACAAATTATTAAATAATTGTAATTTCAGATTATTACAATCTTCAATACTTTATAACTACAAAGAAGTTGATATAATATTAAACTTATTAATCAAAGACTTTAGCAGTCTATAATTTTAAAATACAGTATTACAAGAGAAAGAATAATACTTGAACAGATATATTGAGCAGGCAGTCAGATTTAATAACAGTTTACAAAAAGAAACAAGTACTTTTTAAAACTATAGAAGATATAAATATTTTAGTTTTTAATTATCAGGCTTTAAAAGCTATACAATTGGTCACTATATCAGTAGAATTCAAAGATAAATTATAAATTCAGATACAGAACAACTCTACTGTATTAAAAATTAAATATAAAGATAAGTTCAAGAATAGCAATAAATTACTATTATATAAAGAACTGATTTATATTCTACTAAAACTGAGAAACAGAATTCTGCAAGAGAATTATAATAATTCAATAGCAGGATATTTTAAAATTAAAAAAATCTAGAAAAGGATTTCAAGAAACTATTATTAGCTAGAATTATAAATATTAGTTAGAGATTATATATAAAACTGCAATTGTATATAAAATAAAGCAAATTAATATAAAAAATATAGCTCTATAACTTTAGCTTTTATTCTGTCCTCAAATATCTGTTCTACAATTCCTTTCAATATTCTCAGGTATTGGAAGCTTAAAGCCTGCTATACCTTGTACAGTATAGTGCAGATTCTCTGTAGTAGTATAACTTCAGATTAAATTTGTCCCAGTTCAGTGAAATACTATATAAAAGCTCTTTTATAAAGTATAAGAATTGTTTTCAATATTATCTTTTTATTAAACAGTAAATTATTGTCTACTAGTAATTTCTCTTCTCTTTCAGGAGTCATGCAATATCTAACTGGAGAGATAGACAAGTATAGATAAAATAACTCTTTATAAAAAAGTCCAAGACTGGGTTATATATTGTAGTCTGAGTAATATTTTTTAAAATATTATAATATCTACTCCTCTCCTTCTTCCAGCTTACTTTTATTAGAAATTTCTAAGTTTACTGGTTGAATTTTATCTGCCTTTCTTTTATAAGCTGTAGCTACAAGAAATTCATTAACTGATTCTTGTTATCTAATATCTGGATTTACTTATTTCAGTATCTTCTCTCTGTATAATATATAATACTCAACCAGGCTCTCTTGCTCTTGTCAGGGTTGGAAGCAGTTTAACAGACTTTTTTTATTAATTTTAATAACTAAACTTGCTATTCTTGTTTGCAGATTTTCTTTTAGTTTAAGTATTCTCCTGCTATAATACCTGCTATCTAATTTAAAGAATTATAAAATTCAAACTCAGAGTACAAATAATTATCTGATATATCTATATTTAATACTCTAAAGTTAATAATTCTTGTTCAATTTTTAGAGAATATATATTCTATAATATTACTTTTATTATCTATCTTTAAGTTGAAATATATTTTCAGTTGCTATAATTACTTCAGTAGAAAATTGTCTTATTATATCTTACTCTTATGAATATCTTTTTTCTAATAATTTCTTGTCTTATCACTCTTCTATCTTTCTTTTTAAAGATCTAGTTAAGATTGTTGATTTTCTGTTTTCTAATAGTATTGAAATACTAGAAGAACCAGTTGCTATCAGTACTATAGAAGCTATTTCTGATTTCACTGATTATCTATACTCTCCTGTCTCCAGTAAGCAGTTTTTCTGGACTTATTTCATATTCAAGATATAGCTAATTAAGCTTTCTTATAACTTTAGCAAGTTTAAATTCACTACAATCTATTCTCTCTATTAATAAGGCCTTCAAGATCTATAAGTTCTTTTTTTTTTATAATTGTTATTTTATCCTTCTGTGTTCTGACTGATATTGTATGAATTCTTATAATATATTTTTTTTATATAAGAACTTCTTTTACTCTCTTGTCCAAGTAGCTCAAGGCCCTGAAATATAATAAATAAACTGTAAATAGTCAGATTTTCTATAGCAATAGAAAGGCTTTATATAATAGCAATACAGGCCTATTTCTCACTGGTAACTGCAATTATAGATATTAATAAAAAGTACTTTAAAGATAGTCTCAGATCCTTTACTAACTGTAGACTGATTAGATTTATTTCTGAACTACTATTAAAGACAGCAGTTATTCTTCAGTTATTGATTTTTACTTGTATCTTTAATACAGAAACAGTAACAATGTTATCCTCTCTAATTTCTTTATACAGCAGTTCAGACCCTGGCTCTTCTATTAAGAAGTATCAGAGAGCAGATATATATATCTCAACTGCTTTTTTAAATTTGACAAGCTTTTTCTGTCTTTCTTTTACAATCAACTCTAGGGTTTTTACTAACTTGTTGTTAATAAAAAATATATCTTTTATTGCAAGCTCTTCTACTGGTATATTAAAGATTTTTGCTATAATATTTTCCAAAATCTTTACTTGTACTGTAGGTTTTATTCTCTAAGAAAAAATTAATTTTACTGCTTTTAACTGAATTAGAGCAGGAGCTGATATAATTATTTCTTCAATATTTTTTATATTACTGTGAAAAAGATCTTGAATTTGAGGCTTGATTTTCTTTGAATTGAATATTTCTTCAGCTATATAATTTCCTGTATATCTTATCTTAGTAATAGGCAATTACTGTATTTTTATAGTTCTTTTCTTTATCTTTATAAGAGTCTCTGCAAAAGCTGAATTTATTTTAATTTTTTCTAACTTATTTTTACTGTTCTTCTTATCAGTGCTCTAAGAAGAGCTGACAGAAATTGAGCCAATTGCAAATTTTATATATAAGATATAGATAGTAGAAACTGATACAACTGCAGTTTAATACTCTAATTTATTTAAATACTGCAGTACTGTTCTATAAGTATTTAATTCAAGATTTATTAATAATCTTTCTATCTTAGGCCTGTACTGGAGTCTTTTCTTAATATACTTATTTTAAATCTCTTTCTATTACAGGGATATAAAAAGCTGCTGCTTTTTAAATTAGCTAAAATACAGTTTTTTGTATATATAATTGAAGTGGACTAGTTTCTTATTCTTGTATTGAAAATATATATTATATCTCTACTGATAATAAAATAGGTCTAGGCAGTAATAACAGATATTTTATATAGAATTAATAGCAAGTCTATACTCTGCTGCTACTACTTCTACTCCAGGTACTGTATAATTTATATAGAATACTGGAGCTATTTGCAGCACAGTTGACCTGTATTACAATACTGCTTATACAGCTAGTACTAGAGTATTAAATTTAGATAATAATTTATCAATAGTCTCCTGTTATTTATTAATAATAATAACTGTTTTATATTTTATCTCTCTTTCTTTATAATAGTATTTAAACTTAAATTGATTTAATTATTTATATTGTTCTATAACTTTATTAAAATCAGTAGGAAGCTTTTTTAATTTCTATAATTAATCTTCTTTCTCTTTTTACATTACTAAATTTATTGTAATTTTGATAAAATTTATCTATATAACTTCTTCTAGATTATTTCAGTTGCACTTGAAACTTCTAGTAACTTTTTTATAGAGCTTTTCTAGTATTATATCAAGGAATTACATACTTCTAGTAAACTGGTTGATATAGTATTTCTTGTACAGAACAGATAAAATTGTATTATACTGTTTTAAAAAAAACTTAGTAGTATTATTTTATTCTCTCTATTCTCTGTTTATTGCTTTTAAATATTTCTAAGTATAAAGCTGCTGCTCTATATTTTTATTATAATACTTTTTCTTTATTTCTTTACAAAATATCTTCCAGTCTTTCTTTATGTATTCCTTAATTATTTTTATTTATTTCTTGAGCTATATTTTTAAATAGTATACTACTTGTTCAAGTATTTCTAATATTTTATTAATTCTGTGGTCAATATATAAATGGTAGAACTGTTGAAAGAAATTGATTATATTCTTTCTGTTGAAATATAGTATATTAACAGACTCTACAGCTGGCAATAGAGTTACTATAATAAAGTAAGACAGATTGTCTGCTGTTACTTTCTTTTCTATAACAAGTATCTCAGTTTTTCTCTTATTTTCAGACTCTATTTCTGATTATAGAGTTATAATAGAAACAGAAATTTCTTTGAATTTCAGATCTTCACTTCCTGAACTGGATTTCTCAGACTTGCTATCTGAATTCTTAAGTATTCTTCTATACTTATAAGCCAGCTGAGAATTATAATAGATAATAAATACAGAGTTCTTTCCTTTCAGATTAATTAATAAAAAATAAGATATTGAATATAATAATATAAACTGCAATAATAAAAGACTGTTAATAAATAATAGCTGTTAAACTTGCTGCTGTAGAAAAATAATAGTAAATAATAACAGATTTCTCTCTAGAAAATAATATATTTTTTTTATATTATATTTTTAATATAACTCTGTATTTTTTCTTTCTTTTTCTCTTTCTCTCTTTAGCTGATTTCTTTCTCTATTATCCTAGTTATTTCAACTGTTTTCAGCAGACTTACTCTAGCTCTGGTACTTGCTCTTATTTGCAATCTGTAAGCCTTTATTTATTTGCTTGTAAAATAAGCAATACCTCTCTAATACTCTAGTACAGCTAGTCAAGGCTGAACTGAGCTGATTTAAACACTATAGTATCTTCTTATTACATCAGAATCAGTTTACTCTGTTTATAGTAAAGATTTAGCTTCAATAGTTTCTTTAATAATTTAATAATTTGTTCTTTTTTTTAATATAAAATATAATACTTCTTAACAATTACTGACTGTATCTTTTTCTCTTTTTTTCTTTAAAAATACTTAAACAACTCAATCAGAAGTCTTTTCAGAAATGCCAGATAGAGATAAGAAAATAGACTATCTTTCAATATAGAGAGCAAGTTATAGAGTATCTGTTAAAGAATTTAAAAAATTAAATAACAGTTGAAAAGCAATATACAACATACAATAAAAGAGATAATATATAAAAGACAATACAAGAGACACTCAAGATAGATATAATATATAATATATAATATTTAAAAATTGAGATACTGTAAATAAGAAAATAAATATATTATAACTGTCTACTGCAAAACTGAATAATAAATATAATATATAATAACTTATAAAGATTTAAAAAGTAATTTTCAACTTTCTTGCTGCTGTCTGCTCTTTTTTTTTTTTCTCTTCTTACTGCCTCTTTCTTATCTCTGAAATAGCTGTTACTTCTTGTATTATATGTATTGTGTTCTTAGTTATCAGTTCTAGGAAGTAACTATACTTTCTACTATATTACCTGTTTCTCTCTGCAATGTATTCTGCAATTGTTTGTCTAATATAACAACCAAGTCAGTGCTCTGACCCTGTACTTGTTGTTATTCTTTGCTCTGGTATTGTAGTAACCAGTTATTTCTTGATTTGTTCTGTAATAGATATAGTCTATTATTTCTTTCTACAGTAACTCTGTATTTTCATTTTTATTAAAGCTTGAAATTGTATATTTTCCTAGTTACAATCCTTCTGTCTAAATTGCTTTTAACCACTTCAGTAGATCTGGATAGTGTAGATGGGAAAATAGGCTACCCTCCAATGTAGAGAGCAAGTCGTAGAGCGTCCGTCAGGGGACTCAAAGGATTAGGTGACAGTCGAGAAGCAATACACGACACACGATAAGAGAGACGACACACGAGAGACGACACGAGAGACGTCCAAGGTAGACACGATACACGATGCACGATATTCAAAGATTGAGACACTGTAAACAAGAAAACGAATGTAT